>CAUYLG010043618.1:0-46286 GCA_963573385.1 Cacajao melanocephalus
GAAGCCAGTTTTAAAAGACTACAGATTATAGTTCTAGCCAGAGCAATCAGGCAAGATAAAGAAATAAGGGATATTCAATTAGGAAAGGAGGAAGTCAAACTGTCTGTATTTGCAGATGACATGATTGTATATTTAGAAGACCCAATTGTCTCAGCCCAAAATTTCCTCAAACTGATAAGCAACTTCAGCAAAGTCTCAGAATACAAAATCAATGTGCAGAAGTCACACGCATTCCTATATACCAATAACACATAAACAGAGAGCCAAATCAAGAGCCAACACCCATTCACAATTGCTACAAAGAGAATAAAATACCTAGGAATACAACTAACAAAGGTTGTAAAAGACCTCTTCAAGGAGAACTACAAACCACTGCTCAATGAAATAAGAGAGGACACAAACAGATGGAATAACATTCCATGCTCATGCTCATGGATATTGATTCTTAATCAATATTGTGAAAATGGCCATACTCCCCAAAGTAATTTATAGATTCAACACTATCCCTATCAAGCTACCAATGACCTTCTTCACAGAACTGGAAAAAAACACTTTAAATTTCATATGGAACCGCAAGAGAGCCCACATAGCCAAGACAATCCTAAGCAAAAAGAACAAAGCCAGAGGCATCACACTGCTGGACTTCAAACTATACTACAAGGCTACAGTAATCAAAACAGCATGATACTGGTACCAAAACAGAGACATAGACCAGTGGAACAGAACAGAGGCCTTGGAAGCAACACCACACATCTACAACCATCTGATCTTTGACAAACCTGACAAAAACAAGCAATGGAGAAAGGACTCCATGTTTAGTAAATGGTGTTGGGAAAACCGGCTAGCAATGTGCAGAAAGCAGAAACTGGACCCCTTCCTGTCACTTTACACTAAAATTACCTCCAGATGGATTAAGGATTTAAATATAAAACCTAACGCCATAAAAACTCTAGAAGAAAACATAGGCAAAACCATCCAGGACATAGGCATAGGCAAGGACTTCATGACTAAAACACCAAAAGCAATGGTAACAAAGGCCAAGTTAGACAAATGGGATCTAATTAAACTTCAGAGCTTCTGTACAGCAAAAGAAACAATTGTTAGAGCAAACTGGCAACCAACAGAATGGGAAAAAATTTTTGCAGTCTACCCATCTGACAAAGGGCTAATATCCAGAATCTACAAAGAACTAAAACAGATATACAATTAAAAAAACAAACAACAGCAGTCAAAAGTGGCAAAGGATTTGAACAGACACTTCTCAAAAGAAGACATCTATGAGGCCAACAAACATATGAAAAAAATGCTCATCATCACTGGTCATTAGAGAAATGCAAATCAAAACCACACTGAGGTATCATCTCATGCCAGTTAGAATGGCAATCATTAAAAAATCTGGAGACAACAGATGTTGGAGAGGATGTGGAGAAATAGGAACATTTTTACACTGTTGGTGGGAGTGTAAATTAGTTCAACTATTGTGGAAGACAGTGTGGCAGTTCCTTAAGGATCTGGAAATAGAAATTCCATTTAACCCAGCAATCCCATTACTGGGTATATATCCAAAGGATTATAAATCGTTCTATTATAAAGACACATGCACACATATGCTCATTGCAGCCCTGTGTACAATAGCAAAGACCTGGAACAAACCCAAATGCCCATCAATGATAGAATGGACAGGGAAAATGTGGCATATATGCACCATGGAATATTATGCAGCCATAAGAAATGATGAGTTCATATCCTTTGTAGGGGCTTGGATGAATCTGGAAACCATCATTCTCAGCAAACTGACACAAGAACAGAAAACCAAACACCGCATGTTCTTACTCATAGTGGGTGTTGAACAATGAGAACATGTGGACTCTGGGAGAGGAGTATCACATACTGAGGGCAGTTGGGTGGGGAGCAGGGGAAGGACAGCTGGGGGTGGGGAGGATGGGGAGGGATAACATGGGGAGAAATGCCGGATATAGATGAAGGGGGAATACAGGCAGCAAACCACCTGGTTATGTATGCACCTATGCAACAACCCTGCATGACCTGCACATGTACCCCAGAACCTAAAGTAAAAGAAAAAAGAAAGAAAAAAAAAGGCTACATATTACATGATTCTGTTTGTATGAAATGTCCAAATGAGGCAAATCCATGTAGAGAGTAGATTAGTAGTTTCCCAGGAGTAGTAGGAATGGGAGGATTGGCGGGGAGGTGGGGGGTGATGGCTAGAGGGTATAGAGTTTCTTTTAAAGGTGATAAAAATATTCTAAAATCAATTATGTTGATGGTTGCACAACCCTGTGAATATATTAAAATTATTGAATTGTATACTGTAATGGGAGAATTGTAATACATGTGAATTATATCTCAATAATGCTGTTACAAAAATAAAAATAGGAGTCTATTTCTGTAATCTTGAAGTATAGAAAGCTTTGCTAAGAACACAAACTGCTGAACTTAAAAGAACAGCTTGATAAATCAACATTCAAAATCTATATTTGGTAAAAGATATGATAAAGTTAAAAAAAAAAAGAAATGACAGGCTGGGAGAAAATAGTTTCAGCGTACATATCAGACAAAGAATTTTTTGTGCAGAATACATAGAGAGCTTCTTCTACCAACATCAAGAAAAGAACCCAAACAACTAATAACTTTAAGTAAGTGTAAGGGTAAGGAATGCGGAGGAAGCTACCAGCTCCTCCCGCACTGGGTCTGGGAGGAAAGGAAGGAAAAATGTTTGAGCCTGGAGAGGCTGAGGTGGAGGACAGAACAGCTTCAAGTTGAATAAAGTAAAGAATTACCCACGTGCTTGAGTCTTAACTGGACATTTTAGTTCGTGAAGCAAGATTGTTCATACGACCAAAAGAGATGGGAAGACTTTGCCTTCTGTTAGTCATGGAAAGCATGAAGAGATTTTCTGAGATTTCATTCGTAAAGCGAGGACACAGAAGAAAATGTGAGAAAGTCTGAGTCCCAGATTGGGTTTTAAACAGAAAACTTGAGGATGGATGAAGTTGTTTTCTATTTAGTGATTGTATTAGTTATAACCAGCTGAAAAACTACTCAACCTCAGCAGTTATCAGCGAAAACCAAATGTAAATGATATAAATTGCATCCATCAGATTGAATACAATTTTAAAAACTTGGCAAAGGTGTGAAAAATTGATATTTTCATAATAGCTGGTAATATAATTTGATGATTACATTTTAGAAAACAATTTGGTGGTCTCTATCAAAATTAAAAATTTTCATTCTCGTTGACCCAACAATTCCAATAATAGGTCAGTGATGTTATTACAAAGGAAAGAAAATGGGAAAAGCTTAACTTCCATAAATAAGGGAATGTTAACTGAATTTTTGGTACATCAATGCAACATTCATGCAGCAATAATGAAGAATGAGGCCAGGTACAGCTTCTTACACCTGTAATCCCAGCACTTTAGGAGGCCGAGGCAGGTGGATCACGAGGTCAGAAGTTCAAGACCAGCCTGACAAACATGTCTCTACTAAAAATACAAAAATTAGCCAGGTGTGGTAGCGCATGCCTATAATCCCAGCTAGTCAGGAGTTTGAGGCAGGAGAATCGCTTGAACCCAGGAGGTGAAGGTTGCAGTGAGCTGAGATTGTGCTACTGCACTCCAGCCTGGGCGACAGTGTGAGACTCCATCTCAAAAATAAAATAAAATTAAATTTAAAAAGGATGAGAGAAATGTTCCTGTGCCAACATTGAACCATCTCCTATATATGTTATTAGGTGAAAGGCAAAGTCAATTTCAGTAAAATACAGGTAAAATGGTTCTATTTTGGTTTTTGCTGTGTATGTATCAAAGAAGTTCTCCATGAATATGCAAAATGTTATGAGTGCGTTTTCTAAGGATGGGAATGCTTAGACTAGACTTTGGTTTTGTATTCTGCATTTGCTCTGTTCCACAGAAGGATAATGAGAGCCGCAAAGGTGAACCACATATTTAATTTTAAATTTTCTAGTAGCCACCTTTAAAAAAGTAAAAATAAATGGATGAATTAACTTTAATAGTATATATATATATATTTAATCTAGTCTACACAAATATTATCATTTCAACTGTAAAGTCATTATCCATATAATATTTTTCCATTGTTTTCTCATCCAGAGAGAGACTTTGAAATCCAGGCGTGTCATAGACTTATAGCACGTCCCAATTTGGAGTAACCACATTTCATGTGCTGGAAAGCCACATGCAGTTAGTGACTACTGTATTGGATAGTGCAGTTCTATATTTTATGTACTTCTTCCCTTCTTTTGAATTATTTATTATATTTTTATAAATATAGGAACAAACAAATGCAAAGAACCGAAACCTTTAAACTATTTCTCAGAAAAAGAAAAGGAAAAAATAAAGGAAATTCCCTGAGCACCTGCCTTGGACCCACGATTTGCCGAAAGCCTATGTTTGTTTTCTGGGCTCTGGGACGTTGTTATTGATGCAGTTATTTGGCAAAGGGCTGCTGTGGGGTGGGTCAGCACAGGAGTGAGAATGCCGTTCTTGTCTTAAGGGACTGTGACTCGTGGGCAGATGGCTCCCAAGGGGCTTGGGGCAGCCCTTACTGATTTCGGGGGTCTTGACCTCTTCTGCACAGGCAGTTGTCAAATCAACTCTTCCTCCCCCAAGCATGTGAATGAGTGATTATTTCTGGAACCAGCATAACCCACATCCCCATGCTGACGCCTGACCCTTTCACCTTGTCCGGTGTCCCTGCCTATGATTCTCTTTTTTATGCTGACACAGCGACTAGAAACTGTCTCTGAGCTTTCTCCCGACAGCATCGATATCCCCAGTGCCCCCAGACCATGAGGCACCATCGTTGCCTTCCTCTGGATCCTCTCCAAGTGGTTCAGCTCGCATTTTAGTGCAGAGCCCCAACATTGTTGTCTAGTGGAGTCAGGGGACTCACTTGAGGTTCCCACAGTCTCTATCCTTGTTTGTACATTATGCCATTTGCCTCACTTTGTTTTTTGTTTTGTTTTGTTTTTCTTTCTCACAGCAACATTTTCCTCCCCAGCTATTCCCACGTTGCATTAAGAAAACTCTGAACCAGAGTTCTCCCTCTGTTCACAGGATAATTGACTCCCCTGGCAGAAATAGGATACATTATCCTTCCTTGAATTATTCCACACTCCTTTAAACCTCCAACATGACAACAATTGGAATTAAAATTTGACTGAGGCCTAGAATAACTATTCAGATCAGAGGGAGATTCCCTGATTTGAGCAATTCACATGGTACCCGTGAGGAATGCTCCGTAGTAGTTTTCACTGCGGATACATCATCCTGTGAGCCAGTTCACACCTCAGTCTCCCCTAAGTTGCTGGGGTTCGGTTAGGAACCTCCTCTGTGGATTTCTGCTTTATCTGTGTGTGCTCCATCTTGGTCCCTAAAAATGAAATCTTAATTGACGATTTACTGTATTGATTTCTCCTAGAGCTTGGGGGCATATCTGAGAAGTGCCCTGAGGCCAGGTTTTGGTGTAGAGTAGGGATTGGTAGAGGTAAGAGGTCCTTCGAAATAGCCTGTTCCATCGACTAGTGAGAAATAGGCACTTTGTATTTGGAAAGAAGACGGGAACCACTCCCAATACCTGCCTGAACCTGAACCACAGAAATTAAATATCTCCTGTTTCTACTACTACTGAATTGAGACTCAACCAAATATTAATAACGATACTACTCTTACTATAACTAATACAAATAAAACTGGTTAAACTCGTGTAGATATTCCATCTATCTCTTAGTTTCTTGAAAATAGGGTCTCTTCTAGGTGCTCTGTTGGTCAGCGGTTCCTAGCACAGTGCCTGGAATGTAGTCAGTCCACAAGACACAGTTGTTGAATAAATGAGATGGGTTAAATGAAATCATAGTAAGAAAAGAAATCATTCTTTTAAGAATCCTATTTCTGTTATTGAATGTCACTTGATATCTTTGATAGTTTTACTCATCTGGTTCTAATGTTTGTTTTCCACATGCAGAAGGAGTAAAAATACTCATCAGTGTTCACGTTCATTTTTTTTGTGTGTGGCCAAAGTGTTAGCAAGATATGTACTATTTTCACTTGCGAAACTTACTACAAATTCCTGTATTTCTATTTTCAATTAATGTTTTGTAGTAATAATTACTAATAATGCTATTGCTTTGTACTCAGATGGCAATTTTCATCAAAGAATTTCAAAAGCTTTCAAGTCAAGGTATTTTCAAGAACAAATTTATATTATAGAGTCTTGTGAGACTGCTTCAAGAATGCTTGCAGATGTTTTTCATTTCTTTGCAATTTTATTTTAAATCTTCCTGTTTCTTCTTTTCACAATTCAATTGAGTAATCTCTCACCCTATCAAGTACTCCTCTACCCCCACTTCCACACCCGTAAAGACACATTATACTATATTTTAGGCAATCCAATGTTTCCTACTAGATGCCAGTTTGAAATAGCTCTTAGTAAGTATACGATCATTTCCATTGAAAATACCAATTTACATTTCAAATGAAGCAAATGTTTCACAAGGATTAAGACATAAGATCCATTACACCCATTGGATGCAAACATGCACTTACGATTAAACCTAGAAAACAAAGTTGCTGTTAGTTATAACTGGATGCTTTCATTATAGAAACTCTTATAATTCCAGTGACTGATTTCAGATAAGAATCTCTGGTCAACTACAACAGGGACCATGATCCAGTGGGCATTTAATGAATATCAAGATATACATTTTCATGTTTTACAATGTGTTTACTTCTCCACATAATGTATATATAAAGTATCATTTTCTGGAAGACTCCAGCTGGATCTAAAAAAAATGTTTGGCCCTTTTTACATTTATTCAACTTGGAATATGAAAGGGTATTTGAAACTGGAAGGATCATATGCATAGTAAGCATTATTTTATGTTAGTATCTGTGAGATGTGCCTGTTATATACCATATATAAAGCAAGAAGTCAGAGCTGTGGAGAGAGAGAGAGAGAGAGAGAGAGAGAGAGAGAGAGAGAGAGAGATGAACTAAATGACTAATAGGTGTTTTTACTCTGGTGATAAATTAAATCAAAGCATGTTGTGCAAAAGTACCCTTTAAAATCACCGCTTCTCTTCTAAAAGTTGCAATAACTTTGAATAAAAACATCTGAATGAGAAAAGAAAAATGCAGTCTGTCATTCAGATAGTTTATTTGCACAATGCCAACACACGTGAATAATTGGAAATGTTCAGGTGACTAATTGGCTGAAGTATGTGAAGTCAGGAACTTTTCATACCAAGTGCTTTCGTATTATTACTGTTATTAGTTCTCATCCATTTTCCTCTTTGGAAATTTGGTAGATTCTAATCAAACTTAGTTTTAAACAATTTTCTGAATCTAAATGTTTACCTTTAGAAATATTTCAAGAGGAAAAAGAAGTAAATTATTCCAGTGGCATATTTATCCAATAGCGATGAGAATAAAACACTTTTATTGAGGGATCAGTATAGTTATTTACACATCTGCATTGATGTATTAATGCTATAGGATCTCACGCATTCACATTTATGAAGGGGTGTACCATTATGAATTATCTGGTTTTATGAATTAGCTTGTAAAAATAATGCAATTGCTATTGAGGCTATAATGCCTCATGGAATTTACTTTGCTTGTTTGTTTTGACAAGTGCAGTTTAGTTTTATGATAATATTTCAGAGCACACAAGTAAATGCCCTGTAGTCTGTTTTGTAAAGGTAATGAAGCCTTAGCGGTCTGCAATCTTACTGCTGCTTCCAGATATTAAATCTTTGCTTCAGAGTAGAATGAGACTGCTGGCACGTTCACTGAGACTTCTCAAGCCGAGTGAAAATGATAAGCACCCCCACCACAGATACTGTTTCCGTAAATTTACCATGGTCAGGATCTTGATGTGTAAAAGGAAGCAGGTCAAGAGCATTATTCAGAGGGCTGATGATCTTACCGAACAATAACAAGCATTTGTTGAGTACCACCTCCTGCATTCCAGGCACTGTCAGGCCCTTGATGTATGGTCATGAACAAAACCAGACAGAAGTACTTTCCTTGCAAGGAGCTTACATCCTAGTGTGGGGACAAGGAGGGTAGATTCCAAAGAAAACAAAGCAATGAAAATGCAGAGGCCAGGACACTACCATCCCTCACTTGGGTTGCACCTAAATGGCATCCCTAATTCATGCTCTGCACAGCAGCAAAGGCAGTCTTCCATTCAGATCTTGTCACTTCTCTAATTATGTAAACAACAAACAAAAACCTGAAAACAAATAAACAACTGACCAAAATCCTAAACTCGTTGCCAAGGCCTGGAAGCAACTGCCCAAGTCCCAAATCTCACATTGTTTTTCAGCCAGTGGTTTTCCAAATTCATCCCTCGCTTTGCTTATGCTGTTACTTTTGGTCACAATGCTTTTCCTTCCACTTCACTGTACAACCAGTTCTTTCTCATCTCTTCAGACTCCACTTAAGCGTTCCTTTCTCAAAGAAGCCTTACCTGACCACCCTACTTAAAGTGGTTTCCCCAGAAAGTTATTCTCTATTTAAGTCTTAGTTGGTTTCCTTTATAGCTCCTACAATATTTGCCATTATTTTGTTTTGTGTTTTCTCGTGTTTTTGTTTCTTTACTTGTGTTTTACTGTTTTTCTCCACTAGGATGTAAGCTCCACATAGGTAAGGACCATGTATGTCTTATTAATGATTATACCCCTAATGCCTAACACTATGTCAGACACATAGTAGATGTGCAATAAAATTGACTGACTGAATGAATGTCCGAATGAATGAATGAATGAATGGGAAGGAAAGGAAATTAGGTTGTCTATCCATTACACCTCGCCTAGATAACTTCATACACATTGTCAGACTGAGAGGAGAACATTCACTTCCAGTTCGCCACTGCCCTCCCCAACACACACCACACACCCACATTTGGGACTACATCAGATTTCCCTGCTATTTGCTTAAGCAGAACCATACTCCTTTCACTGTTTGGAATTCACCTAGTATGTTTTCATGCTGAAAGTGTACATTACTTTGAGTACTCTTTGCTCAATATCAGTGCCTCTTGAGAGTGTGCTCACAAGGGACAAAGCTATGTAAGTGTTGCTAATGCTTGTATCTGCAAAGATATTAGTTTAGTGCAATCTAATAGTACAATGCCTTACAAGTTATAGACACTCAATAAAAATTTATTGAATGAATGAATAAAAAGAAGGAGTTCAGGCAACCTACCAAATTTAGGTCAGAATATGCTAAGTGCACAAACATGCCAGTTTGATCATATCAGAATTGTATAAAATGATTTAAGATTAAGTAATCAGATGAGAATGCCCCTCAAATGTACTGAATAAAACCTCAAGTGTCTGAAGTGCTCAGTGAATAGATGTTTTACTTAAAGATTTACCAAAACTACCAAATAGAAGTTAAGAAACTTCTTCTCTGGCTTAATTCTTGACTTCTAATATGGATTATTACTATTTTTGCCTTAGCAAGTAGAATATAATCAGCAAAATTTAATCTTCATAGAAAGGCAAAGGAGTAAATGATTAAGCTGGGTGAGGAGTCAGGAGAGAGGGGGTGAGGGTGAAAAATTGGAGAAGATGTGCCCTATCGAAAGACATTCAAAATGAATTAAACAAAATAAAACAAACAAAAAATCCTAGACAGTGCATGCTATCAAAACCAAATATGACCCAGGTGGCCTTTGATGGATGAATGTGTAAACAAGACATGGTATACACATTTAGTGGAATATTATTCAGCCTTAAAAAGGAAGGAAATTCTGACACTTGCTACAACATGGGTGGACCCTAAGTGAAATAAACCTGTCACAGAAGAACACATATTGTATGAATCCACTCTTATGAGGAGCTTAACGTAATCAAAATCACAAATACAGGAAGATGAATGGTGGGTGCTGGGGCTGAGGGGAAGGGAATTGGGGAGCTATCTTTAACAGGTACAGAGCTTCTGTTTTGCAAGATGAAAAAGTTCTGGAGATGGATGATGGTGATAGTAACACAACATTGTATATGTGCTAATACCCCTGAACTGTATACTAAAAAATGATTAGAATGGTATATTTTATGTTATGTATATTTTGCTACAATTAAGAAAACCAAGCAAAACAATCAGATTACAAATGTGACTTTGGGCCGACGGGGGCCTGGGGTCATGATGATGTTATTTCTTACTGGCCATGCAGATCCTAAGTCTATAGTATACAGTGAGCTGGAGAGCTTGCTCATTCATGCCTTCATGCAACTGAATGACTTGAGCACCAGAAGAGGTAGGCACTGCTGTAGGCAAGGGGGAAACAGAGGAGACAAGAGCAGTGAAGCCTCGATTTCCAAAATGTACATTCTCGTTGGGGGTAGAGATGATGAGCAAGCACATGAAACAGGAAAAAGCTGGAGGTGCCAGGAGAGTTAAAGAAATAGGCATGCTGGCCTATTTCTCTTTATGTTTACTTTTACTGATTAAAAATATCTTCTCTTTCTCTCTTGTGCTCACACGTCTGTGCATCTACACACGCTCTTGGTACATTTGGGATCCTAGCTTGACTGTGTCCTGGTTAAACAAAGTTTTCCTGTAAGTGGTTTGAATTGTGGCAATGCTGATATTTTACAATGCATCTTATTGTTTTGGTTATAGAAAATAAGATCCATGAATAATAAAATGTGTAATAATATAACTAAATCACATTTATGTGATGTTCTTTGTTTTGCAAATTAAAGTGCACAAACAGCTGAATCCTTTTGTCTTTATTAAACAGTTTGTTGGATTGCCTCAACTTGGAGCATGTACATAAATATTCAAATTGAGTTTTTCACTCTGAGGCAATTTTGACATTTCCATGTTGGGTTCCTTGGTGTTTTATCTAAGAAAAATTAACCACATGTGACCAAAATATGATGATCACTTATATTTGTATTTCAATTCTCCCAGTTATATACCTAACAAGTGGATGATTTTACCAAGTCCTAAATCAAAGCATTATAAAAGGTTTCATATTAACCATTTATAGAATTAATAATAAAATGGTTATAGGGAGCTAAAATGGCCATTAGCTCAAATAGTCCAACTGTTATCTCTTCAGGTCTGGGTCTATTGTTTTGAGATGTCCTGGATGTGAAGCACTTTTATTTAAAAAGCAGCTTGTACCAGCTCACTGCTTAGACTGATTTCCATTGGGTGTGGGAGCAGCTTAGAGAAAGGAAGTATGGCAGCCTGGTGCATATGGATGGAGAAACAAAACCCGTCCTCATCTAGTCCTCCTTGAAAATCTAATGAATTCCTTGTGGACAGTGCCCTTTGCATTTCACTCTCAACTCTAGGCCTTTGCTACTTCACAGGTAGCATCAAAGAATGGAACCATGTGTCTTGGCACAAGTGAGGACTTGCATGTGGACAGCGGAACTGGACAAAAATGACATAATGCAACATGGATGAGTGAAAAATGCAGGCGGTCCGGTGGGAGGGAGGTGACGTGTTGGCTGCCAGCTCATGAGCTGAGCACCACACTAGCACCTCCTCTCACTCAATCTTGGCTCTCTCATCCCGGAAAGAGACCAGGGTAGTGAAGTTTCATAGCGTTGAGGTAAGGAAGTGACCATCTGGCATACGAAAATGTACTCCATAAATATTTGTTGAACCTCAGAGCCCGCCATGATTTCACTGTTATTGGCAAGGTTTCACCATCACCCCAGCCCGTGTTTTTGCTGGAAACCTCACCCAGGCTTCACTCTATGCTGGCTGTGAGTTCCAGTTGAAAGGGGGAGCTCCTGAAGACCATCAATGTCTGCAGAGCATACCCCAGAGACACTGGCAGAGAAAGGCAAATGGGAGTTAGGCTTATTAGCAAAGAAAAGCATCTTTAGCCAGGAAGAAAACACAAATTGGGTACCTCCAACCTGTTATGTATCTGTGCCTTCATGTACTGGAGTAAATTCTGTTTTCAGGAATTCTCACTATAATGCTAGGTCAAATTCTCCCTTGCTGACAGCATATTTTGGAGCAAGTCCAGGGCAGCTTTTGACCTGAGGTTATTAACCCATCATTACTGAAAGGTTCACTGGACAACGTTACATCACTGTATTCTGAGTTACAGTTATTTGTGTGCTTGCTCTCTCTCTTTGTGTCTCTGTCTCTCTCTTGCTATGCATAAATATGCATATACAAAAAGATACTATTTATTTCACCTGCATTGACTAAATTTTTAGGCTCTGTAGGTTTATATTTCTTGAGCTTAATGTTGCATTAATGCATTTTTGTTTGCCTGAATGAGTTATTCCCAGCCCTTCCTTGAATCTGTTCATTAAGATTTCATGAAGTCAGCTCTTGATGAATTCACAAGCCAGAACTGCAACTTTCTCACTGTTTTTGTCATGTTAAAAAGCGCAGCACCAGCTTTTCATACTGGTGGATGGTAGAGATAAATCCTCCAATGCCAACTCATCACCTAGGGATGACAGAACTCCTGCTGAATTTACGCAAGTCCTTTATTATGTGAAGTGATTTGAGTGAAACAAATGGGTTATTTACTGTGCAGCAGACTAAGAAGTGACTCTTTTAAAATGGTAAACATTACAGTACATCATATCTGGGAAGATTTTTTTTTTTTTTGCCCGTGTTTGTCTGAGATTTCCACAGTTATGTGAAAGTTACAAATCCGAAGCACAGGTTTTTTTAAGGGAGAGTTAGAGAAGGAGGGAAACCGTCCCCAGGGATTTTTGGAGGACTTGCATGGCACTGGTCTTGTTCCAGCTAAGAAGTTATTTTCAGGCATTTCCTCATGGAGGGTTTTAAAACCACAGAAATCCTATTTGGAGGATCATGGAGGTATTGCTTTGTCTTCAGTTTTTAGCTTTTTCAGCTAAAGAAAAACCACATGACTGAGAGCAGGAGGCAGTGCGTTGTCACTGTGGCTTCTGTTAAGTGATTGATTGGGGATGGAAAATAACTTTACTTCAGTAAGATTAAGGAAACTGGAGAGGGCCCAGTGAAGCCATGAAGACTTCCCATTCTAGCCTATGAGGATGTCTTCATCTGGCATAAAATGCCTAGTGATAAGTAACACACTTTAAGAACTGAGGAAGGAGGGCAAGGGCAAATTGGGCAGGTAGATCCAAGACCTTGCTGCCTCTCTTCTCTTTTGTCCCTTTCTTTCCTGACATGCTATCACTTCTGGTAGGCATTTGTGTATGGCCAATACAATTAATAATAAGTCTAGGCTGGGCACAGTGGCTCACACCTCTATTCCCAGCACTTTGGGTGGCTGAGGCAGGTGGATCACCTGAGGCCAGGAGTTTGAGACCAGCCTGGTTAACATGTTGAAACCCTGTCTTGACTAAAAATACAAAAATTAGCTGGACATTGTAACAGACACCTGTAATCTCAGCTGCTCAGGAGGCTGTGACAGGAGAATCACTTGAACCCGGAAGGTGGAGGTTGCAGTGAGCTGAGATCTTGCCACTGCACTCCAGCCTGGGCAACAAAAAGCAAAACTCCATCTCAAAAATAATAATAATAAGTCTAGCAGTTTACTGAGTGAATACCAGAGATGAGACACTAATGATGTTTCTAAAGTTGTAAACATGTAGCCCCTTGCAGGCAGGTTTTATTATCATTCTTTTATTTGTGGAAACAAGGTTTGGGAATGCTTGCCTGCAAAGAGAGCTAAGGAGAAGGAGAAGGTTCATTTCTGTCTTGTTAAACAGACCAGGGTAGATATGAAGGTTTTCCTCCACAAAGTCATCTACGGATCCAGGCTGGCCAGATGACATTGCTATGCTCCAGATGGCAGGAAAGAGCCAGTGAATGATGAATATGCCTAAGAAGATAACAAATGATTTGGACAGTTCAATTTCACTGGAATCCCACTGTCGTGAAGTCAGTCATAAATCCATCCCTAGCATCAAGTGGGACAAAGCATTGTAGTCTGCAGTTGGGTGGTTAGGTGCCAAGGTGAAACCCAGAGGGTTCCCCATTGAAAGGAAGAGGGGGAAAATGGATATTGGGAAACAAGAGTCTCCACTTCAACCAAGGTACCTCCATGGTGCCTCTGCCCTTGACATTGGTGGGAAAATAAGTAGGAGGGTTTCAGGAAGAAAGGTGATAGAGGAAGCAGAGCTGAGGATGGCTTCTTGAATCATGAATTAAAAAGTCTTAAAAAAAAAAACAATTGCCACGATCAGAACATAATCTGCCCCTTAGTCCTCATTTTACTTGAGTTAACTTTCTCTTTGACATGACTCACCTTCTTCTCATGGTAACTCAGAAATTAGTCAGTTTCAGAGTAATTACTGTTCTTCAGGTAGTATCAAATCTCTTCCTGCACTATTTTATTTGTTTTCTGTTTTTGAGGGTCTTCTCAACCTGACCATGTACCTGCAAGCAGAGCTGCTTAGATAGTTGTAAACTTCCTTTCTTGGCTTAACCCTGGAATATTTCAATGCCCTCTCATTAGCCGACCCAGACTGTGAACTTTTGAACACTCTTTGGAATTGCCATGATCTTGTGATAAACCCCAATTTTTTGCCTCCATTTTCCTTTTGCATTTCTCCTCTTTTGAATTTTGACCTCATTTTAACTTCTCATATTCCTGTTTTCCCAGTCTGATAAAGTACAGAGGTTTATTTAATCATTCAACGTATTTCATGAGCACCTATCACATTGTAGGTGTTTTTCTAGGCATTGGGAGTTATATGAATAGAACAAAGTCGCCACTTTTATGGATCTTACATTCCAGTGTCTGAAGCGGAAAGAGGAGGCAACAGAGGATAAATGAGCAAACATATAGATGCACTGTGTGTCACGTGGTGATACGTGCTGCAGAGATAAGTAATACAGTTTTCAGAATTGTTGGGGGCAGGGTTATTTTAGACATGTAGTCAGGATGAACTCCCTGTTATTGGGACATTTATGTAATCTGAGATCAGAGTCAAGTGAGAGGGCAAACAAGGCTGATTTCAAGGTCAAGGAAGATTCAAACAACAGTGAAATCCATGTGCTGACAATGTAAGGGAGAGAGGGGTAGAAAATGAAGTCAGAGAAGTATTCATCAAAGATGTTATTAAGCCAAGGTGAGGACTTTGAATTGTATTGGGTGAGACATAAAGCTATTTAAATATTTTGAATAGGGTAGAAAAATGATCTGATTTCCATATTGTGAGAGCCACTCCTGCTCAGTTCTGCTATATTCTACAGGTCACATAAATCTGCTGCAATTCAATGGGAGGGCACTCCATAAAGATCTGAATACTTAGGAGCAAAGATTATTGGGGGACATCTTGCAGGCTGGCTAGCACATAGGCATCTAATTCTTCCAGCACCATTTGTTAAAGAAAATGATACTTTTCCCCTTTTAATTACATCATCATCCTTGCCAAAATTAACTATCCATATATGTGTAGGTTTATTATCGGACTTCTCTATTTTGTAGTACAGATCTATGTATCTAAATTATGCCAATATCACACTTAAAGAAAATTGCTAAATAAGGTAGCATAAGGCTTACAACTTTGTTCTTATTTTTAAAATTTTAGAGATTCATTTAGGATTTTGACTGAGATTGTGTTGAACAATTTGATTTCATAGATCAGTTTCAGCAGAATTCACATCTTAGCATTGTTGAGACTTTTGATCCATAAACATGATATATTTCTGTATTTGTTTAGACCTTTTTAAATGTCTCACAGCCATGGTTTGTAATTCACAAGTAAAAGATTTTGCTCATGCTTTGTAAGTTTAAGTATTCTGTGTTTTTGATACTATTATAGATTTTTCTTTTTTTTTTGTTTTTCAATTCCATTTTATTTTCCAATTTCCATTTTATTTTTCAATTCCAATTCCAGTTGCCAGGATATGGGAATAGTATCAAATTTTTATATTGATATTTTATCTTATGATCTTGTTAAACTCATTTATTAGTTCTCCTGGCTTCTTTGTAGATTCTTTTTAAAAAGATTCTTTAGAATTTTATACAAATACAATCATCTCATCTCTGAATAAAGTCAGATTTACTTCTTTCTTTCCAGTTTGATATCTTTTTTTTTTCCTTTTCTTGCATTATTGCACTGACAAAGTCTTCTAGTACAGTGGTGAATACAAGTGGTAAAAGTATTCTTACCTTGTTCCCATCCTTAAGAAGAAAGCCTTCAACCTTTTAAAGGTGTGACATTAGGTATATGGTCTTTTTTAGATTGAAGAAGTTATCTGTTCTTAGTTTACTGAGTTTTTAATTTAAACAGACATTAAATTTTGTTAAATTCTTTTGCTGCATTCATTAAAATGAACATATATTTCTTCTTTTTTAGTCTGTTGATATGGTGAATCAAGTTGGTATTTTTAAATGTCAGTTCAATCTTTGATTCCACAGATAAGCTAAAATTAGTTGTGATGCTTTTTCATTTATTGAATTCAATTTTCAGAAATTTTTGAAGGATTTTTGCCACTGTGTTTCTTGGAATATTGCCCTAGAGTTCTCCTGTAATATCTTCCTCTGGTTCTAATATCAGGGCAGCACTAGCTTCATAAAATGGGATGGAAAGTGTTCTTGCCTCTTCTATTTTCCAGAAGAATTTCTGCACAATTGCTTTGTTGCTTCTTTAAGTGTTTGGTAGATTCACCAATGAAGACATCTAGAAGTGGAATTTCCTTTGTGGGAGGATTTTAGCCATTAATTCAAGTTTTTCAGTAGATGTAGAGCTATTCAATGTATCTGTTTCTTTCTGAATGAGCTGTGGCAATTTATTTTTTAGCTCATTTCATTTAAGTTGTCACGTTTATTAGCATAAATTGTTCATTACATTTTCTGATTATGCTTTTAAATTAGGTAGAAACTGTAGCAATATTCTTTCTGTTACATTGATAATTTTTGTCTTTGGACTTTCTCATTGGAAGTTTGTCAGTTTTATTGATTTTTTTTTTTAAAAATTCCATCTTTTTATGTTATTGAATTTGTGTTGTTGTTTTCTATTTCATTAACTTGAATTATCATTTCTTCTTCTTACTTTGGCTTCCAATTACTCTTCTTTTTCTAATTTCTTTATGTATAAGCTTAAATAATTGACTTTAGGGAGTTTTCAATTTTTTAATAGAAGAATGTAATGCAATAAATCTTCCTCTAGACATTTTATTAACTTCTTTCTACAGGTTTTGATATAATGTATATTTTAAATTTCATTTAGTTAAATATTTTTTAAAATTTTTAATGGATGTAAATTTTTTTTCCAATATTTGGAAACTTTTTAGAAATATCTTTTATTGATTTTTAATTTACCTTTGGTATTGTCAGGTGACATTCTTTGTGTGATTTTAATCTTTTAAACTTTATTGAGTTTTGTTTTATGATCCCAAGTGTGGTCTAGCTTGGTGAATGTTTTATGTGCACCTAAAAATAATGTATTTTCTGCTATTGGTTGGAGTATTCTACAAAAACAATTTAGATAAAAATTAAAAAGTTTGAATACTTTATATTTTCATTATTTATTTAATTGTTCTATCAATTACTGAACAAATTAGACACCATAAGAAAAAAAATCAGAGACTTTGAAGTACTAGCAGTAGAAACTATTGATAATAGACACAGAGGAAAAAAAGACCAAAAAAAAAAAAAAAAAGAGAGAGATCAAACTGTAAGAGTGGGATGTAGAGAGTGAATAAAAAAATATTTGAAAGGAAAGGCCTGAAAAATTGTTTTAATTGATGAAAACAAAAAAATCCACAGATCTAGGAAGGTCAATGGATCCTAAGTAGAAGAAATATTTTAAAAAGTACAAAAGCCATAACATAATTAAATTTTCAGAATATATATGATAAGGAGACATTTTAAAAAGCAGTCCAAGATAAAAGACATTTTGTACAGAGAAAAAAGAATGACAGCATATTTCTCACTTGAAACTATGAAGGCTATTAAACAATGGAAGGACACCTTTAAAATGTTGGGAGTCAAATACGTCAACTCAGAATTTTATATCCAGAAAAAATACTTCTTAAAAATGAAGGCAAAATACTGACTTTAAAACAAAATCTGAGATAATTCATCACTTAAGACAAGCATTAAAGGAAATGTTAAGAAAAAAAAACTGATCTAAGCATAAGGCAGATTATTCTAGATGGTTATATGGACCCACAAAAAGGAATAATTAGTGCCCCAAATAATAAATGTGTGTAAATATAAAAGGCATTGCTTTTTTTAAAAAGTTCTTTAAAAGATAATTGATTCTTAAAAGAAAAAATATCAATGAATTGTGTAGTTTATTATCTATGTAGCAGTAAAATGTATCGTAACAATACACAAAGATGAGGGGTTAGAGGTATACCCTTGCAAGTTTCTTACATTGTATGTGAAGAGGTGTGATATTATTTGAAGGTAAACTCTGATATGTTAAAGATGTATTATTAATCAGTCCCAAGTAATTTTTAGTTCGGATGATTTACCTTATCACTAGAATTTAAATTTGTGTACTTTGTATATATCTTTTGGTTTCTCCTTGTCATGCTCATGTTTTCTTTTACGTACTTAAATATATTTTACAATTTGTGAGCACAGAAGTATTCAGCCACAGACTCAAGGTAGCCCTTTGCAGATCTTAGCTTTCTGTCTGTGAAGCTCCCTTCTTACCCATACTTGGACCTAAACTCTAGCTGCTTTGGCCTTTTTAGACTCCAATCTCTGTCTCCTCCACTCAAAAATACAACCAGAGTCCTCCTTGTGCTTTAATCTTAATCTACTTGCAGGCATTAAGCTAGAGCAGTTGCAAAACTTACCTTGTTTGTTTTTCTTCTCTCTGCATCAGAGTTCCATGTTGGTTGTTGTTGAATGTCTGAAAAACACTGTTTCATATATTTTGTACATTTGTATGTTTATATACCATACAAGGGAAACTGGAGTCGCACATGATCTTTTATATGAGGAAGTGGGGTCCCTCTAAGATTATTTTCTCTCCCTACCACACTGGAGTATGTTAGTTGCCACCTCTTTGTGCTCTCAAAGTTCTATGTTTACACTCCATGCCTGCACACAATATTTATCTGAGAATTTGCAGGTCCCTGTCTCCTTCTGGTCTGTAAACATCTTGAGAACAGTGGCTACCTTATTAATCTTTTTATTTTGACACTTAGAATAATATCTGCCACACACGTGTACTCAAAAAAATATTTATTCAAGCTTTCTAGACTTCTGATCCATTTCCTTGGGTTCTTGGAACATGTTAGGTTGCAAAAATCATATGCATATCAGCAGTAGCAGAAGCAGGGCACATGTCTATCCATTTCCTCTGTCAGAACCCACGGCAGACATTCATCAATCACCAGGTTCTACTTTTCATCTTAGCCCAAATGTGGGTTTGGACTCCTTCCTTACGTGGTTTCAAATATCTCCTGCTAATGAATATAAGTTCGTTCTTATGCTGAAACGTATTTGCCATCTATGAAGTAGGATTACTTTTTCTTAGAAATAGTATTTATTTCATAGTCATTTTCATGGCACTTGTTATGTACTAGCATCATTCTAAGCACTTTAAAATATTAACTATTTTATCCTTACTGCAATTGTATGATATTGGAACTTGCATTATATCCATTTTACAGATGAGGAAACTGAAGCACAGAAAGGCTAAGTAACTTGTTCAAGGTCACACAGCAAGTAAGTGGTGTTCAGAGATACTACTCCAGAAAATCTGGGCCTCTGGAGTCCATGCTCTTCACCTTTAATGCTATGACTCTTGGCCTAAACCAACTAAAATGTGTCTCTTTGTGAAGAAGCTAAGAAAGTAGTTAACACCTCTATTCTAACAAGCAGGAGTAAGGGCAGGCTAAAATAGTTGGGGCTTAAGAGTTAAAAGTACCTTGGGCCTCTTAGCAGGCAAGGGAATGATACCAATCTCCCTCTTAATTTATTGCTTTAACAAATATGTATTCTGCCCCTTCTATGTTCTAGGCACTGCTGGGAAGGAAAAGCAAATGTTAAGCCAAGTGAAGCACAAAATAGTTCCACACTGCCAGGTGTCACCCAGACACACAAACAATCACATTTATGAGAGCTCAGTTTAACTCCAGGCCCTGCCAACTACAATAACAGATACAGTTTATGCCCTAGACGGGATTTTTTGGAAAACCAGAATTGCAAAAGTGCTGGGACTACAGCTGGGAAGGACTAAGAGAAGCCAGGGGTGACTTGTATCTTTATTTTCCAACACCCACTGACTGTCATTGGTGTATCCTTGGACAAGTTATTCTCTACGCTGCTACAGGTGTTTACTAGGGCACACAGATCCTGTCTGGTCCCCCACAGACCACAGCAGAGAAGCAACAAGAGATTGAGCAGTAAAATAATTGAATATACTACACTTTATTTGTCAGACAGAAGAGTCAGAAAACTGTTCTACAACAGAACGAGTAGCCCCTCTCTTTTTTGATGTGTTTTCTTGTTTGTTTTAAATACATAGTTGCCCCAGAGCAATGAAATAAAACGATACTGAAGGAATCTTATTTCTCTTGTTAGCAGATATCTTGGGTTCTATTGTGGGAGACTGGAACTCCTAGGATGAAATGAAATGGAAGATTTCTTTCGCTCAAATTTTGAGAGCTGGCTAGTCAACCTAACCCTCATACACAAGTCACCCGTGGATGACCCACAGAATTCAACAGAAATGCTGAACATAAATTTAGACCACATGCTTAATTATTAAACTGGTAATTATCCAGGCGGATTGGGGGAAGGGTGTGATATTGTCACTGCCCAAGGTCATTCATGCGGTGCTCTGGTCCGGGCTGGGGGCCAAAGAGCTGCTTCATCAGATACTTCGGAAAAATCTCATTTCACAGGAATTCCACTTTCATTTCAAAGCCTATTAGATGTTATATTTCTCTGCAGTCCCAGAGCAAAACATTGTGAGAACATACGTTTTCGATGGGTTGCTCTGCTTCTCCTTGTTTTCAGGTGGTAGGAAGGTTGCCCGTGAGTGTACAAACTTTCTGAGGTGCAGGAAATTTTGAGGGGTGGTACCTCTATCAAAAGAACACCGACATCCCTTTCTTCTCTTTCGCTTTTGGGTAGACCATGGAACATAAGGCAGGTGGAGGAAATCTCCATTAACCTCAGTAAGTGCCTTGAGTCTGGGATGGAACTCATGCTTCTAGAACTGGGGACAATTGCTTGGATTTTGAGGACGCTATGCCTTACTTAGATTTCCCTTTTCAAATAACAGTTAAGAGTGAATGTATATTTATGTATCTGTGTAGTTAGGATTATTGGGCTCTAAGTAAAACAAAATCAGGTTTTGTTCTATGTTTTCAAGGGCAGAACATACATATGGTAAAGCAAAACAAGACAAAAAGAAGGACAAATGAAGTCAAAAATATGTCCCTTTCCAGAGCCCAATGTCTGATATCGGTTCTCTGCCTTAGAGATAATCAGTATTAGTTTTTGTAATAATTGGCAATTTTTGCACATACAACCATATAGGCATATATACAATTTAAGTTTTTTATGTTACTGTAATTATTCATTTTACACAAATAGATATGAACAGTGTTAGCGGAGTTGATAGTAAGGATTCTTAGATAAGACCATCAGTCAAGAGGTTTTCCTGCTCAGAAGCAAAAGAAAACTTATTAGTTTGGATTTCATAATTTTAAGTTGAAGGATAGGATGGGGAGGAGAACATTCTAATTATTTTGTATCTGCTATGGAACAGGCATCAAGCAAAGAGTTTTATATACACGGGACTGGCTACATAATTTGTGGGCTCCAGTGGGAAATAAAAAATGCAGGTCTCCTTGTTCAAAAATTAATATTATCAAGACAGGAGAGCAGAGTTTCGCACTGGGCAGGGGCTTGCTAATGCTGGGTGCTGTGTGACTGTACAGGCTGCGTACCAGCCCTGAGGTCAGCCCTTTATATACATTTTCAGATTCATCCATAAAACCGGACAGTGAAAGTATCCTTGTCTTTATTGTGTAGATGGAAAACTGAGATTTAGAAGTTTCAATCCTCAATCTTCTTTCCAGTGCATTTACCTGTAGGATATCATGATTTGAAAATAGCATTCCTAACCAAAACAATGTAAGTTCCCCAAAGAAAGAAAATATTTGACCCTGATATTGGTCATCTGGACAATGTGAATTTTATATGTGAGAGCTGTTCCAACTTCCAGCTACCAGATGTCTGTAAAAATTCATAGCAGGCTATTAAATTTAGCAGATCCTGTCTTAATTAGATTAGCTTTTGCACAGCACGATGGCAGAGTGTCTCTCTGATTGAGGGCTTATAAAGATTTCTGGTGGGAATTCTTTATGGAAGATGGAGTCTTTTATCCACAGAGACTGACAAATAGAAAAAAAAAATACCCTACCTCATAATAGTATAAAAATGTGGTCATGCTGTGTCAAAGCAGAAACACGGGTCTTTATTTCACTGATGTTTCCTTTTTATTTGGCTTAAGAACGGGAATGCTGGGAGGGTGGATAAGGATGGGGGAGGGACGTTCAAAATGACTGGCTAGGAAAATAGCAGGAGGAAGGTGGAAAACTACAAGCAAATTGTTGTCGTCAAATCCTCCAATAAATCTAGGACCAACGGAGTGCTCAGTGTTCAGTTGCCTGTTAGTTCGTGGGTTATTTACTTTTTTTCTTTTCAGACAAGAAACAAAACTACGCCGTTTGTCTTCAGCTGGTCTTACGTGATTAAACTCAGCATCCAGTCTCGCTCCCCATTACAGGTCACTAAAAAAGCTCACATGAAACAAACCCAACAGTCCAAAGCCCCCTCTTTATTTTGCCTTCCCCATCCTGCCATGAGCAGAGGCCCTAACTTGCAGTGTTTTGTGGAAACATGACTTGTTTGTCCACGTGAGTATCTAGATGACAGCAGTTTTGAGAGCTGAGCAGCATTTCTTGGTGTATAGGTCACTCCATAAAGAAAACTGATGTGGGCAATTTTTCTAGTCATCTGATTCACCAGCTGAAAGGTCCTGCTCATGCAAAGATCGTCTTCACTTGGCTGTGAGGTCTGTGGAGACTGATAAGAAAAAGAGGATGAGAATTTGTTTCCACCTCACAATCTCCATTCTAGGGGGCAGGAGGGGGAATTTGGGTTTTCCAGACCTCAAAGTGCACGGAAGCAGGCTGGGAGCACTAGTGGCTGGGAGCAAAAAAATGGCCCATCATTTGCTTCTGCGGCAGGCTGATCAGATTCACGTCATACCCAGGCAGGGTTACTAGGCAACTGATTAAATAAACGTGCTGGTCCTACAAGCGCGCTTGCAATTAATTAACTTAACCATTTTCATTTCGACCGTTTTCTTTCCTTCTCCACCTCAACCTGCTTTGAAATACTGAAATGTGAGAGGCATTGGGGAGCTTCTTGTGTTGAGGGGGAGCAAGCTGAGGACCCACTTTGCCTTCATGGGAAATGCCCGATTCCTGTTAGTTCTTCCCACACATTGAATAGAAGAACCTGATCAGCAGGTAATTAACATTTTAAACAAATAAGAAAACACATATAAAAAGGCCTGAAAGAGCGCCAGGCATGTATCTTCAATATATTCAGAACCTATATATTCTAAACATGTATCTTCAATGTATTCAAAACGTATATATTCAACATATATCTTGAATATATTCAAAACCTGGTATGCTTCCTAATCATGCTAGTCACAATGTGGAATGAGATAAAAAATTATTTTAATAGACAGATCATTTCCCTGTAATAGGGTATGTGCTGAGAACCATGCCTGTGATCCATGCATATCCCCTCTATATGCTTTGAGGTGGAGAGATGAATTCTTTAATCAGCCCGGCTGGTCATGGAAGCATTCCTGGAGGACATGAGAACTGGAGGCATGCCTCGAAGGTCAAGAGAAGGTCAGGAGAGGAAGAAATGTGAGTGGGCGTTCCAGGAGAGGGTCTAATGTGAACAAAGACCCAGTGACATTGGTAACATTGTGACCAATTGGGTTTGGATGAAGTGAAAAATGAAAGGCATGGAATGGGGCTGGAGAAATGGGCAGCACCAGGTTACAAAGGGCCATTCATGTCCATCTGAGGAGTTTCAATTTTATTCTATGCGCATGGAAGCCACTGAAGGATTTCACAAGGGAAGTGGCAGAGCCAGACTTTACCTATAGATCGTTTACTCTTAGTCATGTGGAATTCAAATTTAAGAGGACACTAGAAGGGAGAAAACACTGCGGGGCCTTTTCTAATAATTCAGAAGAGAGATGAGGATGTGAAGTAGGGCCTGGGCGGAGGGATGGGGTGGGAGAGGTAAGTGTCAGATCTATTTGTGCCTTAAAGGGATGGGGTTAGGGGCAGGGACAAGATGGCAGCAAGGGCCCCAGTTTGAGAAATGGAGTGGGGGGTAGGGGCATTTACTGAAAGCTGGAGTACAGAAGCAGCCACTCATGGAGAAGGAGGAAATAGAAATTCTCTTTTGCTCTTGCTGAGTTTGTGCTTCCTGTGTCGAGCAGGCTGTCAGATAAATAAAGCAATGTCTTAATAATTCCCTAAGACAGGGATTAGAGGAAATTCCTTGTAGAACCTACATTCCAAACAGACTCCTTATAGGACTGCACTTCCGTAGTAATTTTTAAAACAGGACAGAGAACAAGTAGATAGAAGGGAGCGAAGCAAAACCTCATGCAGAGCCTCTTCCACCTAAATGTATTATAGTAACAGCCAAAAAAAAAGAAAAGAAGTCCACTAGCACTGATAACATTATTATTCATCATAACTACACCATCCATCCTAATCTGTCCTTCCAATTATGGACCAGAGTTGCCATATTCAAATGTGGATTGGGCTGAAATTACTCATGGCAAAGGTGTCGTCTTGGATGATCTGATGTTCCCTGTGCGCTTGATCAAACGCCACTGTCAGCCTCTGCTGTGAGATCACTTCTGATGACACGTGGGACCCAGGGAGAAGCTGTTGGCTGCCATGCATCAGTGCTGCATGGAGAAGAGTAATTTCTCTTGGCCCTGGGAACCAAGATTCTGTGTTGTTTTGTAACAATCAGAAGATTTACAGTCTTGCTTTCCCATTTGCCTTAGACTGGCCGTGTCTCTGTGTAGCTGCAATTTCAAGCATTTCTCAGTGACATGTGAATGACTATGCTGTACACGAAGGTGTGGATCCAGCACAGCTGGGGAAATGCCACAGTGCACAAGACCAACAGGCTCTGGGAAAGATGCTTTAGCATTTAGGGTTAACCTAGGACATAAACCTGCCATAGTCAGGGTTTGCTACCCATTCCCTCACTTTAAAAAACATCTTTAATCTATACACACACACACACATGCACAGAGTATATAAACATATATAAAGTATATATATTTATTTATGTATTGGTATACTTACATATATGTAAACATATTCACAGATTTGCATACTTATTTACACATATACTTATTTACATTTATGTGTGTATGTATATGTATAGTTACATCTATAAATATACATATATAAATATTTATATTTATATACATACACATAAAGTATAAATATCATATATCTGTATATTTATTTATTCATAGACTGCTTCATAAACTATAGTAATTTTATCTGTGGAGGTGGTATGATGGGCCAATGCTAATGAAATAGTTCACTGGAAACTTGAACATTTTGTCTTAGTCCTTTTGGGCTACTATAAGAGAATACTGTACACTGGGTGGCTTAAAAACAGCAGGCATTTATTTCCTTCAGTTCTAGAGGCTGGGAAGTCCAAGATCAAGGTGCTGGCAGATTCAGTGTTTGGGGAGGGCCTGCTTTCTGGTTCATAGCTGGTGTTTTCTAGCTGTGTCCTCACCTGGTAGATGGGGTGGGTTATGATATGGTTTGGATATTTGTTCCCTCTGAATCTCATGTTGGAAAAAAAATGTGACCCCCAATATTGGAGGTGAGGACTAGTGGGAGGTGTTGGGTCATTGGGGGCAGATCCTCTATGAATGGCTTCGTGCCCTCCCTGTGGTCATGAGTTCACATGAGATCTAATTGTTAAGAAGAGTTTGCTGCCTCTATTGCGTCTCTCTTGCTCCTTTTCTCACTGTATGATATGGTGGCTCCCCCTTTGCCTTCTGCCATGATAGTAAGCTCCCTGAGGCCTCACCAGCCTGCAGAACCATGAGCCAAATAAACCTCTTTTCTTTATAAATCACCCAGCCTCAGGTATTACTTTATGGCAAGATAAAACAGACTAATACAGTGAGAGAGTTCTCTGGGGCACTCATCCTCTTCATGAGGGCTTTGTCTTCAAGAGCTCATTTAAACCTAATTATTTCCTAAAGGCCCCATATCCTAATACCATCACATTGGTGATTAAGTTTTAACAGGAATTTTCAGGGGACACAAAATTCAGACCATAGCACATGTGTTTTTGATTATTTGCTGAGCTTGTTGCTTGCGACATTGCTTCTTCAACATTGTCTTTTCCCCCAAAAGAGTTATTTTTTTCTGATTGGTTATTTTCAGGCAGAATATGAAAGGTTGAAATTGCTTTGAAGGAACCCTTATTTCCAAGCTGTACCGTCAGCCCTTGGAGACCAATCCCTTACTACCCTGACCATTTGAGATTAATTTTACCTTCTATTGAGGCCAGTTGGCTCAGCCTTGCACTATTCAAAGACTTTTCCTCTCCTGATAGAGAACTGAATGAAGGGATGAGTCAGTTTTGCCGTTTCCACGGGCATGAAGCTATATAAAGGAAGGCAGATATCACTGACAATATAGCAGGTTGAAAAAATTGTTACTTGTTTCTTAACCTATATTAAAAGTATCATAGTTTATTTATTTTATTGCAATTTGCCTTTTTCCCCTCTACCATTAAGTTTTGGACATCTCTACATTTATATATGTTGTTCTAGTTCAGTGATTTTAATGATTGCATAGTATTTCTTTAAATAAGTTCACCAATATTTATTCATCCTTTTAAATAAATATTTAGGTCGTTTCAAGTTTTTCACTAATACACAAATGCTGATTAAGATGTAACTTAAGATTTTTATTGTCTGATATAAATATGGCTCCACCAGCTTTATTTTCGTTAATATTTTTCTTTTACTTTCAAACTTTCTGTGTCTTTATGTTTCAGTTGGGACTTCCATAAATAGAACACGGCTGGACTTTATTATTATTTTTTGTACATATTTATTACAATTATCAACTCTGATGATCTCTAATCTCTACCTGGGGAATTTATTCCATTTATATTTAGTATGATCATGAATAAGTGGATTTACTTCTACCAACTTATTTTGTTCCTTTTATCCTCCTTCCTCTCTCCTCTCCTGTCTTCTTTTGTTTGTTCATGTTTTTTTTTTCTGGTGTTTACCCCTTAAATGTTAACATGAATAAATGAGCTAATAAAGCTTAACATCAATTATTATCTCTAGTTTCCTCTAGGCTGTTGTATAAATCTTAAAATTCTTTCTTTTGAATAATTTGTTTGCCATCTTACATGTTACTATAGTGCTTCATTTCTACCTTATTATCATAACACTCAAAATTAGATAATATTGTTGTTATTTTTTGAAATAGTCAATTCTTGTTGAAATTCATTTACATGTATACAATTTCTTTGTTTATAATGGCTTTTTTCCATCTAAGATAATTTTCCTTTCTTTTGAAATATATCCACTAAATATAAATATATCCAACGTTTTGTTTTTCTTGAAATAGATCCTCAGTGAGGATCGGCTAGTGGTAAATAATTTTTTTCTGTTCTAAACATGCTTTTATTCTATTTTGATTTCTTCTATGTTTTTATTATGTTACTATTTTAATATATTTTATTAATTATTAAAATTATTGATGAAATAATTTTATTGTTATGTTTTAGTTGTAGATTTACAGGAAGTTGCCAAGATAGTACAGAGAGGTCCTGTGCATTCTTCACATACCCTCCCTCTATGGAACATCTTCTCCAGGTATAGTACAGTTTCAATTCTAGGAAATTGGTATTAGTACAAACCAGACTTCATTCAGATTTCACTCCCTATATATACACTAATTTCTCTCTCTCTTTCTCTCTCCCCTTCAATGATCCCTGTTCAATTATTGTCACATGGATAGCTCCATGTCATCACACTAGGTCAATATACCTAACTGTACTATCACCACAGATTCCCTTATGCTACCCTTTTAAGACACCCACTCCTTACCCTCCATCCCTAAACCCTGGAAGCCAGCTTATACTGTTTCTATAACTTTATTTCAATGGTGTTATAATGAAGTCATGCGGTATGTAACCTTTTGAGATTGGCTTTTTCACTGAGCATTCTTCTGTAGAGATTCATTCAGGTTTTTGTGTGTATCAATGGCTCACTTCTTTTTGTTGCTCAGTAGTACTCTGTGGTGTGGCTATGCGATAGTTTGTTTAACCATTCACATATTGAAGAACATTTGTGTAGTTAACAGTTTTTGGCTATTACAAATGGCTATGAACATTCGTGTACAAATTTTTATGTGGACATAAGTTTCTCTGGGACAGATGCCCAAAAATGCAACTGGTGGGTCATATTCATCCTCAAATTTTTAAAACATAGTTTAGGTGTTTACAAATTTTAAAAAATAAAATAGAAGTTTATTGCTACTGTTGAGAAGTTAGTTATCCTTCTTTTCCATTTTAGGTAGATTCTTTTTTCTTCTGCTTGCTTTTAAGGTCTTTTTGTTTTGGTGTTCTGTAGACACGCTTTTCCTGTTTTGAATCTTTTCCTTCTGTGAATCACAGGATTCATACATTTCATCCTTCCTAGAAAATCCTCAGTCATTATCACTTGCCACTTCTCCTCTTGTCTCCTAATTAATAAAGTTTGAGTTTTCTCATTTGATGTCCCAAGTCTTTTAATCCCTCTTTAAATTTTTCATCTCTTTATTCTGAGTGTTTTCCATTTTAGTTATATTGTCTTGTTTCCAAATTTGTCTTTCTCTGTATCTAGTTTAGATATAATTTTTAAAAATAGATAATAAAAGAGATATTCTCTAAAGAGAAAGAAATTTTAAATTTTAAAATAATATAGAAACAGTTTTTTTCATATATGTTGATCCCTTTAATAGTTTCTGTTGCCCTTTTCATTTTAATTTTATAAATAATTCTTAATGCCTTAAGCAATAGATATCCCTTTTATGATCTAGTTTTTAAAATTTGATTAAATGAATTTCTTTGTGCAGTGGTGCAATCTCGGCTCATAGCAACCTCTGCCTCCTGGGTTCAAGTGATTCTCCTGCCTCAGCCTCCTTTAATTTTTCTACTTGTTATTTCTGCTTACGGCAGATTACTTTTCCATGTCTTTATTTTGCATTGCAAGCTCATGCTTTTTGAGTCCCTGTCTATGGAACTCTTTTGCTGCCTGGGTTGAAATATGTACCCTTCCAGAGAGATTTTTCTGTTTACTTAAGCCAGATACCCCAGGTTACTACTAGTCTGGAAATGCTTTAAAGTGATTCATTTGCTTGGGAGATCACAGACCAATTAAATAGTGTGAATTAAAACCTGAAACCCGTGTGAGGGCAGACATTTTTTTAATAGTTCTAGGAATTTATTTTTTATTTTTGGTCTACTCAGGCTGAGAGAGACAAACTAAAACCGTGTAATATATGCTAGGATGTGCTCTACAATCCCAGAAACTGGCACTGATTGAAACCACAGGGATTACTCAGATTTCCACTTATATACTGCCTTTCAGGCCCGAAGGACTTGTTTTCCCAGCTACTGGGAGTTCTACCCGCTGACAGCTGAAGCCTGGGAGTTGTCCTTAGCTAAAGGTCAGGCCTATTTCTTAGGAGCAGCCTGAATTCAATGGCACAAAAGCTGGGCTCCCTGCACCCCAACTGAGGACAACTCTGAAATGCCATCCAACTTCAGAACTCCTTGTGGGGTTGGAGAAGGCCTTGCTATGGATATGTGGAAGTTCCTGCCCAATCCTGCTCCCATTCTTCCCCACACAGGCGTCAATCCTAAAAGCACCCCTGGTAACTCTCCTGCATGCTAAGCTCTGTCTCATAGTCTTATTTCCAGGGAGAACAACCTATGAGAACAGGCATGCCCTCTGCCCCTGACATATCATCCGTTTGGGCATTTGGGGTCCTGGATTAATGCAAGTAGCTCTAGTTACTCTTCCCACCTTCTGCAACCGCAAATCCTCATCTTCTGTCCTTGCTTGGCTTTTTGTTTCTTATTTGCCCCCGATAATTTTTCTGAATGTCTCGTAACTTCAGCTTTGCAAGAAAGGAATGTTTACTATATTTAACTCAATATTTCTAGGTGCTGTGTAGCATCAGGGTTTTTCAGTTATATAGATCACTGCAATGCCAGAACAGATGATTGGCATAAGGGCTTCAGATGGGACTACCTGATATCATTGTTACTGTTATTGTCATGAGGGATCATTGTTCTTTCTATGAAAGTAGAAATTTGTGAATTCGCCCTTTCTCTATTTTGTGGATGTTTTGTGGGTTTTTCTTTTTTGCATTTATTTATCACCTCTTTGTGGGTGAATTTTGGATGCACTGCCCTCTCAGTTAACAAAGCTGTCTTATCCCCAGAGAATGGAGGATGTCGATGAATGAAGTGTGCTTTGCTGACTGTGCTGCCTCCCCCAGGCCCCTGGGGATAGAATATTTGCTCCCTCACTCCAGCTAGACTCAAGGTAGTCAAGGTAGTCAACCTACTTCATCTTTGCCAAAGCAGAGGAAAAAAAAAAAACCATGAATATCACTCTAAGGAATGAATATTAGTATCCCCTCAAAAAGATAACACACACTTTAAAAAATCAATTACATTGAGGTGTAATTTGCATGTAATAAAAGACACCCATTTTAAATCTATCTTCTGGTGTGCTTTGACAAATTTATACACGTAACCACCGCTACATCAAGCTATAGAATATTTTCATCATTCTCAAAATGTTCCCTGTGCTCTTTCTGATTATTAGCCCTGAAGTCCCTGGCCATAGGTAACCACAGATGTATTTCCTTTCAGCATAGATGACATTTATCTTTCTTATTCATTCTATAAATGAAATAATACAGAATGTGTGCATTTGAGTCTGCCTTCTCTCACTCAGCGTAATGTTTTGGAGATCCACTGATTCTGCTGTGTGTATCAACAGTTCATTCCTCTTTACTGCTGAGTATTCTTCAATTGTATAGATGCACCATCATTTGTTTATCCACTGGTCAGTTGATGGATATTGGGGTACTTCCTAATTTGGGCTATTAAAATAAAGCTGCTTATAAACATTTAAAGACACAGGACTTTTAATTTTCTTATAAACTCTCCTGTCCTCTGTCCCAAAAGATTTGCAATTCCAAAGTCCTTAACCTCTTAGATATGAGATGAGATAAATTGAGCTTCCACTATGTCACTGGGTTTTCATTTTTTTCTGAGAATAAATACCTAAGTCAAATGAGGAAAAAAATAATAACAAAGGCATGAATTCTTTAGAAGACTTGTACAAATCTTATTTTGCTTATTGTCCTTATTATTTTTGACAAATTCTGTCATGTTTCTACATACTTGATTATGCATGTATATCTGTGGTTGGTGCTAAGTGTTTTAAAACTTATTTTCTTTCTAATTTCCCTTTCTATTTCTCACTGATTTTAGCCCTTCCAACAAAAATATAATAAAATCTTTCTTGCTCTTGCAAATCCTCTACTTTCTGTTACATCCATGACTCTTTATCAATGCTTAGATAAGGGCTAGACACTCATGTTTCCTTACTGAGAAATGGATGAAGGCCAGGTCTAGTGGGAGAACAGAGGACAGGATGTAAGAGAAAGAAAGGAAGAAGGCAGGGAACTATGACCGAGTAAAATAGAGCATCAGTTAGAGGAGACACGAAAACTTGAGGGCAGTAGGCACTGGGAAAATATTATTCAGAGATGTTCACAAGTAAAGAAGAAGCACAAAACTAACTGCAAAGTTCATTTTCTTTTCAAATTTGGCTTTATAATGTAATGCAATCATTACATTATAAATCCATACATTATAAATCCATCATCAAATTACATTTCATAAATGTAACTATGTTTTTTATGTAGCTTTTAAAAAAGTAAAAAACTCTCTGTTTCTATTAATACTTCTTCATGGTCCATTTCTCCCCAGCACTCTCAAGTGGGGATTCCCATAGTGGAATGCACTGGAATGCTCTGACCATGTCCACCAGCAGCCTTCTAACTGCTCGATACGACCCACTCTTTAAATTCTTCTCTTTATTATCCTCGCAGCATTTGGTGACCTTGACCACACTTTCTTCCTTTTAAAAAATATTATTTTCTTGTCTTTTTTCTCAGTTCCAGGGTACATGTGTAGGATGTGCAGGTTTGTTACATAGGTAAGTGTGTGTCATGGTGGTTTGCTACACTTATCAATCCATCACCTAGGTATTAAGCCCAGCATGCATTGGCTCTTTTCCCTAATGTTCTCCCTCCAAAAGTTGAACATCACTAATCAATAGAGAAACACAAATCAAAACCACAATGACATACCATCTCACACCGTTCAGAATGGCGATTATTAAAGAGTCAAGAAACAACAGATGCTGGTGAGGTTGTGGAGAAATAGGTACGCTTTCACACTGTTGGTGGGAGTGTAAATTCAACGATGTGGAAGACAGTATAAGGATTCCTCAAAGATTTAGAACAGGAAATACCATTTGACCTAGCAGTCCCATTTCTGGGTATATAACCAAAGGAACATAAATCATTCTGTTATAAATATACATGCACGCATATGTTCATTACAGCACTATTCACAATAACATACTCTCTTCTTAAAAATTTCTTCTTCCTTTATTTCCAAATCATTTTAATTACCCTCTATGGTAGGCTAAAAAATGGCCTGCAAAGATATTCATGTCCTAATTCTTCAAGACAAGGAGTATACCTTTGCAGATGTGATTAATTTAATGGTCCTAAGATGGAGAGTGTTTCCTGGATTTTCCAGGTGGGCCCTAAATACAATCACAAATATCTTTAAGAGAGATAACGAGAGATTGGCAGAGAGGGATTTGGCAACACACCATAGCATAGGTCGTGTAAAGACAGAGCAGAGAGAGCTTTGAATATCCTGGTCTTGAAGAGAAGAGTGGTGCAGCCACCACCCAAGCTAGCAGCCACCAGAACTGAAAGAGGCACAAGAAGGATTCTCCCCTAGAGCCTCCAGCAGGAATGTGACCCTGAGGACGCCTGTATTTGAGCCCAGTGATGCTGAGTTTGGGCTTCTGGCCTTCAGGACTGTGAGGGAATAACCTGTTGTGTTAAGACAGCCGGTTTGCGGTCCTTTGTTGCAGCAGTCACAAGAAACTGATGCACATTCTCTGATAGTTTCCTCTCCATTTTTCACTTTTCTGTCTCTGTTTGTGTTTTCTGAGGGTACCCAAGTAGCAATGAGAATTGAAGCTCCTTGTCTCATCTGACTTCTCTTTTTCTATATTCTCTTCTTGAGTGTCTATGTCTCATTCTGTGAATCCTCTGAGTCGCTAAGTCAGTATCTCCGGTCACAGCATTCCAGTGGCCATTTAGTCAACATGAGGATTTTCCACATTCTAAACCCCTCTGTTCACTGTTCCCATTGACTTCATAGGATGTGAAGGGGTGTTGCTAGATATTGCATAGAAGATTTCTGTGGTTAAATTACCTTGGGAATTTCTGAGTTAAACAAAGTGAAAGAATGTTAGTCTTCTACTATAGGGCCTCTCCTTTACTGATTATAGAATACTCCTTAAGATACGGCTCCTGTAGTGGTGATTTCATTGTAGATCAAACCTAATTCCTTCCTAAAAGCATCTTCATGCACGGGTTTTGCCTACAGAAGGCCTTTCCTTTGCAGTCACACTTCCTTGTTTCCTATTCTCTGCTGGAGCCGCTCTTCTTCCATCCTGCTGCCACACACACTCCTGGCCCCACAGTGGGCTCCTGCAGGGCACAGGCATCCTCCCTTTCCAGTTTGTACTTCAGTTAGTCCACAGTCCAGTCTGTGGGACTACTGGGGGTTGAAATAAGACATACACAAATGTCTTTCTTGTTTCTCTTTCTAGCACATAGGATACAGTCAAGTCCAGAGCAGGAACAGTGGGGTTTAATCTGAGAGCAATAATGGCAGGCTTACACACATCAAGTCTCTAGAAGAATACTAAGTCACTGTTTCATTAAAAAGAAACCAACAGGTGGGCATGGTGGCCTGTAATCCCAGCACTTTGCGAGGCCAAGGCAGGTGAATCACCTGAAGTCAGGAGTTCAAGACCAGCCTGGCCAACATGGTGACACCTAATCTCCACTAAAAATACAAAAATTAGCCAGACGTGGTGGTGGGAGCCTGTAATTCCAGCTACTCAGGAGGCTGAGGCAGGAGAATTGCCTGAACCTGGGAGGCGGAGGTTGCAATGAGCTGAGATCACACAATTGCACTCCAGCGTGGGCGACAAGACCAAAACTTCACCTCAAAAAAATAAAAATAAAAATAAAGAAAAAAAAAAAGAGAGACCAACAACTTCTTAATGTGATTAGTGAAAGTAACACCAGGAAAGGTAGCAAAAGATAGATATGGGGAGCTGTTAAGAAATCAAACTCATCCACCTAGAGGTGCCATCTGCCTCTCACCAGACGTCCTGGGGCTGCCAGCCATTTGCTGATGCCCACTAGTGACTGTGAGTCTGTCTGTGGGACTCATAATCATCTTTTTTCTGAGCATACTTACCACATGCAAGCCTAGTGCCTTCCAACCTGAGTCTGCTTTTGAGGGTCCCTGGTCTTCTTAGCTGCTGCAGACCTTGAGAATTTCCAACCCAGGGTCCCTATATCTTTCAATGCTCTGAAGTCATAATGGACTCTTGAGCTATTTTCAATAGTTCAAAAAGCTTAGTGGGAATCTGCAGTGAGGCCGTGATGACTAAATGCACAGTCATCGTTTTGGGGGGAGAAAATCATTTTCCATCAGTTTTGCTAATATAAGTTAGTTTGTAATTATTTAAAGCTCCGATTGGCCACTCTGGATGTTGTCAGTGAACACAAATGATGAAACAAATTAATCAGTAAGCAATAAATGTTTTGTGGTTAGTAGACAAAAATTTGTGAAGATGTGCATCCCACTGAGAAAAGTAAGAAAGGTGGCCCTCGGTGGTGAAAAAAAATTAGGGATTACTGCTGTAAATCTTTCTGGAGCTGTCTTTATACAAATTCTTTCTCAACCTAATTACTCACTTTCTGGTTTACTTATTTTTTTAATCCTTTCATAAATATGATTCTGCCATCTACTTTCCTCTCTCTCTCTCCTTTCTTACCATACAGTGTGTCCCAGCAAATGATTTACAGCATTGTTCTGTAGTCCCTCTTAAAAATGATCCCATAAAGAGCATGGTTCTTAAGTTACAAAAGCGATTCAGCTTCCACAGACATCTTGCGGGAAATAGTGCACCTTGCGTCAGCGCAGATCACCTCTTTCCCATCTTCTAAGACTGGCAGCCCTGCCACTGCCCCCCACGTCCAGCCATGAGTTCTCCCTTACTTGGTGGATATGGCCAAAGACAGAAATCTTTCTCCTTTTATTTCTTTCAGGTCCCTGGCAGGACCTGGTACCATTCTGAGAATGTGGCAAGATATTCAAACATTTCTTGAACTGATTGAAAATGGTCTGTATAGAAATTAACATGACATTAAGTAAGTCTGGTAATTAATAACTGAGGCGGATATGGCTTGATATCTGCACACTCACTCAACAAAGACTTGGCATTTCAACCTTTGGTGGGTTGAAAAGGCAGCAGAAGACATATGCCTCTGTTCTGGCGTAAATGTTGGGATAAGGCAAGTGTCTTGGTCTACTGTGTGTTGCTATGAAGGAATACCTGAGGGTGTGCAATTTATCAAGAAAAGAGGTAGGGCCAGGTGCAGTGGCTCACACCTGTAATCCCAGCACTTTAGGAGACTGAGGCGGGTGGACCATCTGAGGTCAGAGGTTTAAGATCAGCCTGGCCAACATGGTGAAACCTTGTCTCTACTAAAAATACAAAAAAATTTAGGCAGGTGCAGTAGCAGGTGCCTGTAATCCCAGCTACTCAGGAGGCTAAAGCAGGAGAATCACTTGAACGTGGGAGATGGCGGTCACTTGAACCCAATCTCAGTGAGCTGAGATTGCGCCACTGCACTCCAGCCTGGGTGACAGAGCAAGACTCTGTCTAAAAAAAAAAGAGGTTTATTTGGCTCATGGTGTTCGACGCACAAGATGCATGACGCTAGCATCTGCTTCTGATGAGGACCTTTGGCTGCTTCCATTCTTGGCAGGAGTGATGGTGAAGGGGGGTCGGCATGTGCAGAGAGGACATGGTAAGAGAGGAAGCAAGAGGGAATCAGAGGAGGTGCCAGGCTCTTTTTAACAACCAGCTCCTGTGGGAACTCACAGAGTGAGAACTCACCCATTACCACAAGGATGATGGCACCAAGTCATTCATGAGGGATCCACCCTCATGACCCAAACACCTCCCATGCGGCTCACCTCCAACACTGGTGGTCAAATTTCATCAGGAGGTTTGGAGCGACAATATCCACACCATAGCAGCCAGGAGCAGGATGAACATGAAGGGGTTTGAAGTCAGTTATTTCTGTAGTTAAAGTTGCAGGATTGGTGGGGTGGTAAGTGAGTTAACGTTTACAGTAGGTCAGTATATTTGTAGATTTGAGGAAACTGAACCTCAAGTTCAGCTCACCACAGGGCTGACTTTAATACATAGCTTGGTGGGATCAGACAGTTCATTTATTTTCTGTGTTGCACAAATAACATTGTAATATGTTAATGGAAGTTGAAATGAAATAAAATCTTTCCCTGTGACTCACCATCTCAATAAATGGCCATTTTCGTGTTTTTTCACATTCTATATTCTCTTACCAAATAAATATATTTTATGTAGTTATAGCTGTAATGTAGGCACAATTCCATATTGTTTCCATTTAACACTTTATTTCATAACCATTTTTCTATGTCATTGCTGCAGCTTCAGGCTTTGCAGCCCAGAGTGTGTGTTCCACCCAGTTTTGCCATTTCTTTTGAAGAAGCATCAGATGGAGCTGCGTGAGGTCTGTCCTTTGGGGTCAGTGGGGGCTTCCCACTGCCCCTTCTGGCTGAGTGTGTGGTGGGGGCTTAAGGGATCACAGGGGCTGAGGGCTGTGGGAAAAGGATCCTTGAAGTTGCATGGAAAGATCAACTTTAAATTTATTTTTCCAGCATAGGCCCTGTTGGGGTTTGCTGGGATTATAGCACCGATGGGTCTGATGGACAAATGGAGAAGAGGGAACTCAGGCTGTGGAGGTACTTCGTTTATCAGCAGACCAGGGCCTCGGGAGCATAGTACTCACCATAAGGCTGAGAATAATGCTTGAGTTGCCAGATGTTCTGTGCAGCCAAGGACGGGAGCCTGTATTGAGGTTCAGGCTAACTCAGGCCAATGGAAGAGCCCAGAACACCTGGCACATGTCTAGGGCCAATAGGATCCCTGGAGGCTTGGGAACCACTCTCATTTTTGCTCATTTATCCTGGTTTCAGTCTACACTGCATAGCCCATTCAATTTATTTATTCTGGATTCTTACTCTGCCTCCTTCCATAAAAGATTTGAGCTGTCTTGCCCGAGAGACACTGCAGATTCAGTGATTACAGCTTGTGTCTTAGCATTTGTGTCCCTTTTATTTAGACCTGCATAGTGTGGAGTGCATAGAAAGAATAGGAGCTGGGGAAAGACAAACAAAGCTTAAGGAGGGTTATAAAATACACAGAAGTAAGCAGGTGAGCTTGGCCATGATTTCCTAGGCAGGACACACCGGGAATAAAAAATACATGGGCTACTATTCCTCTGAGGAAATGATGCATGAAATAAATGTTATGAGAGGCCCAGGAGGATGCTTTTCCTTATCTGTTAATGTATCTCGTGCTGAAAATATGCCGAGGGCTGTCAGCGCTGGGCAGCAGAATTCTAAGAAGCCTTCCCTGCAGACTCTTCTGTTTCGTGGAGGCACACTCACTGCCACCTTACAGACAGCCACCAGAAGGAACGTCTACGTTCCCTTCTCTCTGTCCATGTCTTTTTATTCCTCTCCTTCCTGCCGGCATTTGACAATGGAATGCCTTCTCAGCATGAACAGATTTTCCCCAATAATCTCGAACACTTCCCATTTACCACTAGAACATCTTTCTTGTCCTGAAGAAGGAGGTATCCTTCTCTTGCTCTCTGTCAGTTGAGGCTCTTTTGTAGGGAAAAATGATTGCAGCCAGGGCTTGAGAGTGGCAGGGAATAAAATTGAGTATCCCCGACCTTTCCTCATGACAGTGCTGGAGCATTAGCACAAAGCCTGTGTATCATCATGGGAAGTAATCCCACCCAAACCCACTGGGAAGACGTGGAGGGTGTCTCCTTGGTCTTATTAGCCTAGCAGAGAGAGAGAGAGAGAGAGAGACACACACACACAAAGGCATGGGGGTGGGGAGAATGAGACGCACTGAATACCTGGAATTTGTTCCCTTGGGCCAACGGGTTACAGCTTGCTTGCTGTTCTCCCTCTGTCTGAGAACACTTTGTATTTAACCCTCTCTAATTCTGCTTGCACTTCCTCTACTTCCTTTCTTCTTTTCATCTCTCAAGGTTTGTGCCCAAATATGACTTTATTTCAGCTCTTTTTTTCCACTTCGCTTCAGATTCTCAATCCTGTGGGTTGGGCAGAAAAGGCAATTTGCCAAGTCTAGGGCAGGACTTGTGTCAAGGGTAATCAATGAACAACTTGCTGCTGCTGTGTGTGTGTGTGAGAGAGAGACACACAAAGAGAAAGAGAGAAAGAAGGAAAGAAAGAGAGAAAGGGGAGAGAGAAAGAGAGAGAGAGAGAGATCCTCCAGTGAGCTCTTTGGAAATGGCTTCTTCAGAAATGGCAGTAGTGAGGCGTTCATGTATTTGTCTGCATTAATTCAAACAATATTTAGTAATCACAACTCTTAAGCATGCAGTGTGTTTGATGATCAATTCTCTTCTCTCAGATTTGCTCTGGTTCTGCCCAGAACTTAATATAGTGCAGTGGGTGGTCATTAAGTGATAGACAGTTGTTCAACCATCCGATCCTTTCTTTGCAGCCCAAGGAATAGCTAGGCACTGTCTTCATGTCTTGATGTCTTGAAGCAGGATTCTTATAAAGAAAGTGCTTCAATCTTCCATGGCATGGAAAATTCTAAGTAGTTATATGTAAACACTAATTTTGGGTGTTTTGAATCCTGAATCTGCCACATTTTTATGTGTGACCCTCCCCTCTAACCTTGGAAAAATTAGTTGGCACCTCTGAGTCTTCATTTTTGCACCTAAAATAACTTGATTCCTGCTGTGGTTGCGATTATTCTGCTATTTCTGGTAACTTCTCCACCTTCTCCTCTTTCATTTCAGTTCACCAGCCGCTTCTCCACGTGATCCCTGTGCTGTGTCTAGAGTTAGGTATTTCTTACCCTTAGCCATCGGCTGGTAAAGCACCAGACAGATGTTATTCAGTAAATACTTATTCAGGAGTCAAGTTTTGAGTCTAATTTTCCAAAACTTCATGCGTATGGCATTCCTCCCCAGCTCCTCCCACACATCCCTGTGGTTTCAGTGGCTGGTAATAGAACAAGTGGAAGGTCTATTAAAACATTAGCAAGAAATTGGCTTTGTGTGGGGCAGCTTGAGAGCAAATGATGAGGAGCCTATTTGTTAATATCATAGGAAATTACCGGCTAGTTTGTGCAGTTAAAATTCTATTCACTTTAAGTGTTTGTAGACTTACTCAATTCCTTTTGGAAAGCAAATTATTTTAGTTTAAAATAATTTTCCCTAGTATAAAGTTTTTTTGAAATAAAAGCAAAGAAATACATTATTATGGAGAATGTGGAATATTTGAAAAATCAAAAGGTATCATTCTGGTCAGTGTAGTTCTTTAAGTGTTATTCTGATATTTCCATCAGTAATATATGTTATCTTTGGGTCCAACTTACAGGATAATGCTACGTGTATTTTCACAAGTAACCAATTGTTGCACCCTAATTTCTACATCTGAATTTGAAAAAAGTTCACCGGTTTAAGTAATTTTATTCTGATAGTCTTTTTACTACAAATGTCCTGTGAAGTGAGTAGGTCTACTTATATATCTGTAGTTTCTCTGTTTTTCTGTCTATTTTCTAAAAACAAAAAGCAAAACATAGCTTAGCCCTGTTGCTGGAAAGTTAGAGGGTCAAACACTCAATCTTAAATTAATTAAATAATATTTAGCTGGTAGGAAAACAGTGTTCCTGAACATGGTCCTTCCTGAGAGGTCCTATGAAGCCCCACAAGTGCCTGAGCAGAGCAAGAATACGATGAGAATACAAAGGAAAGGCTGCGCTGGCTAGCTTTCAATTCTTTCCCCCTTCTGTTGAAGACTTGTTATTAACAGATGAGTCTTCTACCAATTGTTAATGTTGACATCATTGCCCTATCTTTAGGGGTACAGTTTACAGATATAATATTTCATAATAGCCACACTCATCATGAGTCATTCAAGGTATAGTTAGGGTACAGCAATTATTACTATAATAATTATTCACTCCAGTTCTTTTGAGTCCATTGTATTAGTCTGTTCTCATGCTGCTAATAAAGACATACCTGAGACTGGTAACTTATAAAGGAAAGAGGTTTAATGGACTCACAGTTCCACATGGCTGAGGAGGCCTTACAATCATGGCAGAAGGCAAATGAGGAGCAAAGTCACATCTTATATGGCGGCAGGCAAGCGACAGCATGTGCAAGGAAACTACTCTTTATAAAACCATCAGATCTTGTAGATTTATTCACTAACATCACAACAGCATGGGAAAAACCCATCCCCATGATTTGGTCACCTTCCCACCAGGTCCTTCCCATGACTCATGGGGATTATTACAATTCAAGTTGAGATTTGGGTGGGGACACAGAGCTAAACTGTATCACTACATATAGCCTCTTGAACTTACAGGTTAACGACCCTCCCCAGACGAGCATATCCAAGCTTTTTTGGTTGTGGTTGTTGTTACCTGGATCAGCTTTTTTAGGCTAATTCTGAATTCTCCTGTGTCTTTTGTAAACTAACTTGGCTAAAACTAAACTTGGTCCTTCGAATCAAGGGGGACTGTGCTTTTGCTACATGTAACAGCATCTGCCTAACAACTCTTATTCACTTTAAGGGATTTGGGGAAGATTACTGAAAATGATTTCCAGTGGGGCATCACTTTCCCTTAGCTAAGCTGAGTTTCTTTCCTTGGCCATCTTTGTGACTTATTTCTTCCCTGCTCACAATTTCTCTGAGCCTTGACAGACTGTGTAATTATTTTTTATCAGCACATTTTATACTTCCAGGTTGTTAATAAATATATTGAAGAAAATTAGCACTAGAGGATTAACTATAATCAGATTCTTAAGGCAGTAACTATTAACTTTGTCTGAAGCTGAGAAATGACCATTGATTTCTGCTTCTTAGTTTCTATCTCTTAACCAGTTCTAAAAATCCATATTGGGATTTTCCATTTGGCCTTATATAGTCACCAAGTTTTCCCTCAAAAAAGTCACCGAAATCATTTGAACACCCACTTTTATTTTGTGCAGTCATTTTTCCTTTATCTATCTTTTCTTAAAGCCATTTTAAAAAAGTCTCTAAACAGTCACAATCTTCCTAATACAGAAATAAATATGTCTTTATTACAGGAAAGTTACTTCTGGCAGGTATGTGTTAGTATCACAGTTAGTATCCCCACGTTCCTAGACCCCTTCCCACTTGCAGAAGAAGTTGAGGTCTGGAAAGGCCTGTCTTGTAACAGCCTTGCATAGGGGGTAGTTTGTCGATTCCTAAACCCTGAGCTAAGGAAGCAGGGAAGTGGACTAATAGACATCACACTTTCCCCGGGGATACTTGGAGATCAAGCAGCCTAGGATATTTGGAAAGCTGGATTTACTAAACCTTAAAAAATGTGCCTTAGAAATCATGTCTATACAATTTTAGATTCTATCAAACCTGTGTTTCTTTCACCTTTGTGACTTTTAAGTTAAAGACATCTCAGACACGGGTTCCTGGGTTTAGGGAAAAGAAGTGTTTAGGCTGGAAACAGTCTTGGTGTGGCTTTGTAACAGGCAAGATCTCTTTCTAGGCATCAAAATGATTTGAATGGAGCCGAAAGATATTTACCATGAGAGATCAACCCAGGGACAGATTCAAATGTGTGGTTTGCTGAGCCTGGTGGACAGCAGGGCTGGGAAAATGGGTTAGGAGAAATAAGAAAACCCTTAGGCCTTCTATCAAAGCTTTCCCTTGCACCATGCTTCTTCCTGGTTTCATAAAGAATTAGAGAAGAGGAGCTTCCTATTACCTCTTATGTAGGGACTTGCCAGGAAAACCTGCCCACTCTGATTTCCATTTTTCTCTCACCAGTGGAGCCCCAACAACATTCCTGGTAAGACCAGTTCTCCTCTCTCTTGTCAGCTTTGTGTGGTAGTTCTGAATACTTACCCTGGTTTTACTACAGAACATTAATGAGAAGATATGTGTCTCGTCTGAGCCTACAGGTTTAGCAGCAGTCTGTGACTGGACTGTTTAAAACTCTAGTCTCTAGCAGATGGGGCAGCAGTAACAGCCAGTGCTGTACTCTCATCCATCCACCCATCTTTATTCCTCCTGATCTCTTAAAGCCTCCTTATAAAATTGCTAGGTGTGTGCTCATGGCTTTCTCTTAGGCGAGACCATAAGAATAATTACTTTTATTTTAATAATAAAAGAAAGTAGGATTAGTAAAATTGAGGCATTTATTCCACAAATCACTGCAGATATATAGTGAAGAGTACCACCATGCCTTCTAAGTTGAGTCCCAGGAATCTACTGCATGGGTCTTCCTGGGTTTCTTTCAAATGGTGTTTGTTGTGAGTATGCTGTTATTCCTTGGTGGTTCCAGAATTGAAACAATCCAAAATTCATGCCAGAATAAAGTTTAAGAGAAAATTACCAGACAAATAATAGAGATGGTCAATAAAATCTGTACAAGTCTCAATTCTGCAGGTGGTGAGGCCTTAGTACCAATTTATTTCTTTGCTTTTGAGTGCAATTTCCAATAAAAGGAATTTTTGGAGGTCCTTATCTGAGCCTTAACCATTCAGCATTCCCTTATGACTATCACAGCCTTCTGCATGCTCATTTTTATAATCAGATATGTTCTTAGGGACTCAGGGATACATATTAGAGATTAATAACTGTTGCTGCCTTGGCTTCAAGATCCCTAAACATACAGGTCACCTCCTCTCTCTGTTTCTCTCTCTCTTTTTTTCTTCCCCCACCCTTATCTCTCTCTCTAAATATGCAATGAAATGGACATCAATCCAATACACACAGTTAATAAATGCTTCTAACTAATTCAAATTGTGAATAATCCAGCAAATCATCGCCTATCTTTCATGGTAGTTGTGTTGAATAAGGTTAGGAGTCTGACAAATAGAGATTTTTTGTTGACATGTAGTGGACAATAAATATTTGCTAACTGAGCAACAAGATATTCATTTTAGATTGCTTAACAACTATATATGGAGTTTTCTGACCTCCTCTTTTCTGTTTATTCTCTTTACTCCTTCATTCCTAGAGTGTGCTGAGCAGACTGGGTGGGCTGGGGGACTGTGAGAGGGGCACTCTTTGGATTTGGCTGCTGGTGGTAAATGGTTACCATTGTGAGCCCTGTTTTGAGAAATTTCCATTGTCTTACTGGCTCAAAAACCTGCAAAGTCTACATTATTATTTGCATTTTAAAGATGAGGAAGTATAGCCAGAAACTGTTTAGGAAATGACAGACTTAAGTGACAGAAATGCAATGCAAGCCTTGATTAATGTTGCTCCAGACTCTATGCTCTTCCTACCTCACTGCACCCTCTCTATGTGTCACATCCCAACATCTCAGGTGTGTGAGTGAACTTTTAGGAGCCTGTTGATGGTCATGATAGAAAAGGGGGGAAGTGAGGGAGAAGACAGAATAGTTTCTTCTTGCTGTGCCCTGCAAGAAGATGGTCTTTCCCATGAAGTAGGTGGGTTGATAACAGCAGACACGTCATGGGTCCTATGCCATAATCTACATTAGATGCCCAATCCCATTGTCATATGGATTTATTTAATATTTGTGACTATTCTTCATAGAGATATGCTAGAGCATCTAATTTTGAATGATGGCCTGAGGAGATAGGGAAGGGATGATACATACCTAGTTTTAATCCTTCTTCTACCTGTTTATCATGTGATTCTTTGGCTCATGCATTTGCATGCAGTTTTGTACATTTACATTTAGAGAGTTTTTGTTTGATGGTATTTCCTTCTCTGGTTAGAGCAAGATCTGTCATGTCATGCCTTTCTGAGCCATTGGTGATTTATTGTATCTGTGCTGTCTGGAATTTTCTAAAAATATTTGGACAAGCTTGCCAGGGTTGCAGTGCTATTTCTGCCTCTTATTTTTTTTATTTTTTATTTTTTTGCTGTCACTCTTTTTCTCAAGAGGGAGACACAGAGTTGAGTGTGTGACAGGATGAGGGTGGGGGAGGTACACTTAGTCTCCGTAAAGTTTTAGTTCATGAGAAAGGAGAATTGATTTAATTAATGTGTCTCCTAGGAAATCTGATATAGAGTGGGACAATCTCATCACAATCAGAACTGTCCCCTACCTAATTAGTGAAATATTAAAGCAGAATTGCTTAAGTCAACCAATCTCATGTTCATAATGAAATGTGTACCCCAAATTTGCATGTATTCTGACCCAGCCTTTCTTCTTTTAATTTATCTTGGGGTCTGGGGGTAAAAATTACTTCAAAAAGAATTGCCCTCCCTAAGAATTATATAAATAGGCCTGGTGTTACATTAGTTAGCTGAGCAGATTTGTGCTATTTTGGGTTTTACCTTTTCCCCAACATCAGTCCAAGACGTTTTCATCAAAATTATTTTGTTTTCTTAGTTTGGTTTGTAAAGCCAAAACTAGGGCCTCATAAATTTAGTAAATATTGTTGAACATAAAAGTCTTATAGAAAGATGCAGATAATTCTTGTTCTGACTTTTTTTTTTTTTTTGCTCTTTGACATAATTTACTAAATAACTCTCATTCAAAAGAGATTTATAGTTTCCAGTAAAGTCTTGGCATTTTAAAAATGTCTACACATGGAATTGTTTTGGTTAGAAAGGTAGACATCTCATGATGGTAAAGTCCTATGAGATTTGGAAGTTATGTTTTTTTTTTTTTTTTACAGGCCATACAGCTGTTCAGTTAAAGTATGTCAAATTGCAATTTTACATTTCTTCTTCTGATTTTAGAAGCAAAAAAAAAGTAACATCAAAATAAAAAGTAATTTTATATAATAATTTATGAAGTAAATGTTAAGGACTCATATAAATATGTTAGACCACAAATAAGGCTTTAAAAAAATTGAGAAGATGAAAATCATATTAAGAATCTTTGCTGATCTCAATGATATGAAACTAAAAATGAATGGGAGAAGAATAGAAAAATTCACAAATATGTAGAAATTAACATATTCCTGAAAAACCAATGGGTTACAGAAAAAGCCAAAAGAAAAATAAAAATATATTTTGAGACAAACAAAAATGGAAACACAACATAGAAAACTTATGGGATGCAGCCAAAGCAGTTCTAAGAGAGAATTCTGGGGCAATAAATGTCTACATTAAGGAAAAAAAAAAAGATCTCAAACCGACAAGCTAGCTTTATACCTCAAGTAACTAGGAAAAGCAAAGCCCAAAGCTAGAAGTAGGAAGGAAATAATAAAGATTAGAGCAAAAATAAATAAATAAATGGCGATCATTAAAAAATCTGGAAACAATAGATGCTGGAGAGGATGTGGAGAAATAGGAACACTTTTACACTGTTGGTGGGACTGTAAATTAGTTCAACCATTGTGGAAGACAGTGTGGCAATTCAAGAACCTAGAAATCGAAATTCCATTTGACCCAGCAATCCCATTACTGGGTATATATCCAAAGCAGTATAAATCGTTCTACTATAAGGACACATGCACACGAATGTTCATTGCAGCACAGTTTACAATAGCAAAGACCTGGAACCAACCCAAATGCCCATCGATGATAGACTGGACAGGGAAAATGTGGCACATATACACCATGGATATTATGCCACCATCAAAAATGATGAATTTGTGTCCTTCGTAGGGACATGGATGAACCTGGAAACCATCATTCTCAGCAAACTGACACAAGAACACAAAATCAAACAC
>CAUYLG010043620.1:0-86442 GCA_963573385.1 Cacajao melanocephalus
AGGGCTAGTGAATGCTGTAAATCACCTTCTGGGCGGAGATGAGGCTGAGGGGTGGGGGTGGGGGTGAGGAGCTTCTGACATTCGGAGGGCCAGGGGACTTTTGACATTCTGATTGTTACTTAAGCGGTTAACAAAAGTCAAGATAAGCATTTGTTTGCACATTGTCTGGGTAGGGTGGAAATGACAAGTCGCAGGGGCCAAGATGGCCTGGGTTTAGACTGCTTGCCTGTCACATTACGGGTTACAGAGAGCAGTTTAAACAGAAAGCCAAGGTATGGTTGAGGTATGCAGTTTTATGGGGCTTTTACCATGTCACACACAGACACACACGTGTTGCTTTTCCCTGAATTCGATACCTGCTGATTGAGTCTCCAACATTGTGGACTGCGGTTCTGTGTTCTTTAGTTTCTTTGAAGATGGAGTTTTCTGGTGTTCACCCTCTTGTTTTTGGTTGGCTTTAAGGAAGAGAGCAGGACACAGACACTGTCATTATCTCATCTTTAAAAAAAAAAAAAAAAGACCCCACCCGGGCACAGTGTCTCACACATGTAATCCCAGCACTTTGGAAGGCTGAGGCAGGAAGATCACCCGGGTCCAGGAGTTCAAGACCAGCCTGAGTAACATGGTGAAACCCTCTCTCTACCAAAACACACACACACACACACACACACACACACACATTAGCCAGATGTCCTGGCGCATACCTGTAGTCCCAGCTACTCAGGAGGCTGAGGTGGGAGGATCACTTAAGCCTGGGAGGTCAAGGCTGCAGTGAGTGATGACTGTCCCACTGCACTCCAACCTGGGTGACAGAGCATGACTCTGTCTCAAAAAATAAATAAATAAAGGAAAGACCCTTCTATGAGTCTCCTATGGTTGCAGTGACACACTGGCGCTGACTTAGTGGGTTAAAGCTACACACATGTATTATCTTACAGTTTTGAAAGTTGAAAGTCTGAAGCCGGCCTCAGGAGGTTAAAATAAGATGTCAGTAGGCTGTGTTTTTTCCAAAGGCTCTGGGGAAGAATCTGTTTCCTTGCTTTCGCCAGCATCTAGAAGCTTCCTGCATTCCTAGGCTTCTGGGCTGCTTCTGTCTTCAAAGCGAGTGATAGATGCTTGAGTGTTTCTCAGCCTGTATCATTCTGGTTCTGGCCCTTCTAACACCCTCTCTCACTTATAAGGACCCTAGTGATGACATTGGACTCACCCTCGCTGTGGAAGCCCCTGGTTTGATGGAAGGTTCTGTTCTCATTCACAAGGTTGACACTGTTGGTGAGGGCTAGTGGTGACTCGTCTGGTAGAAATCGGTTTCCTAATTAATGTTCTGAGAATTGCAGCTGATGAGTGAAGGCAGCACCATCCCTACACCCTCATGCCCTGGGCTCCCCAAATTAGGGTGTGTTTTGGCTTCCTGTCTTCCCAAAAAGCCAGGACTCTAGGAGGAGGGCTGTGCACACCCAGACCCTGTACCCTACACTTGCAGTTCATGCTCCACATACCGGGGATCCTTAAGTTTCTGCTTAAGCAGGCACTTCCAAGGCAGGTCAGCTCTTCTCTGGCTCCCTCCCACTGGTGGAGCTGCCCTTGGTATGTGCCCTGATCCAGGATGGTGGCCTTGGCTGCCTGTGGGTGTTTGTGGACAGGATATGCACATATCGGGAGGCCGAATTGTCACACATGTGCACGCAAGGCTCCTACAGCTGGAGGGCAGAGCAGGACAGAGCTGGTGGGAGGAGCAGGGAGAGGGGCTATGGACCAAGGGCCTGTGTCCTGAGTGGAACTGGAAGAGGACTGATATTTCTAAATTCGAACCCGGGCTCTTGAATCATTATGAAGAGGATTGATCAGCCTAGCAAGACAAGCCTTGTTTTATTTAAGTTTCTTAGGTTTACTAGAGTTTCCAAGACTTTAATATGGGCGCCTTTCTTTGTCCTCTTGCTTCAAGCCCCAACCATATTAGGGCTCGACTGGCAAAGGGGCTTGAGGAGGGTGCCAGTGTCAGGTAAAGGAAACACAGAAAAGAGTCAGGGAGTTTCAGAAGCCAATGCACTGACCACCAAGCTTGGCCCAGGCTGAGCTCTCGACGAAGACCCACGTGCCTCAGTGCTTCCTGCCCAGAGCAGAAACACAACACTGCAGGTACCCAGTGTACTCCAATCGTTTCTCCCTACTCGTTCATTCACTCTATATGTGTACATCGAGCTCCTCTGCACGTGGAGGGGGAGAAACGTGGGTCACAGCATTACGAGATTTGTAGCAAGCAGGTGAGATGAGGAACAAAAGGACCGAGACAAGGCTTGTGTCCCCAGCCTTGGACATCCCCTTGGCTTGTGACTCTGAATGACCTGGTGCTTTCCTAGCCAGTTCTGCAACTACTTCTGTGAGTAAGAAGAGTGGCGCTTTGAGCAGGAAGGGAGAAATTGCCTCTCTGCCCAGATCAGCTAAAGCTACTTTTTGATGTCTGGTAATTGACGTGCACACATTCTCAAAGGCCCTGTGATGATGCAGTCAGAGCTAAGATGATGAGACTTCCTGTGTCGTTTTCAAAGGAATCGCTGCAGCTCCTCTGTAGAGGCACATCTCTGCATCCAGATGTTCTCATAGCTCATAATTCTTTATGGCTGTAAGGTTATTCTTGTAAGGATATTGCCGAGTTTAAAATGAGGAAACGGAGGCCAGCACGAGACAAATTAAATTCCAGTTTGTTTAGCTCCCGGGCGAGGTTCTGTGGCCCCAGGGGAGGGAGAGGGAGAGAGAGAGGCCAGAGAAGTCGCGCCCGGCCGTTCTGGGCGTGGGATTTTATAGGGGGTGAGGGCAATAGATTGGTCAGTGGGGAAACAAAGCATGGGCAACTGCATTGGTCATAGAAAGACTGGACCTGGACTTGACAAATTGCCATTGGTAGCCTAGCAGAGGTACCCACAGGTGGGCTGGAGCAAGTAACAGATTGACCGGTGAGGAAACAAAGCATGGGCACCTGTATTGGTCAGAGAGAGAGACTGGACCCGGACTTGGCGAGCTGTCATTTGTTAGGCTCTCGGTGGGATTTTTGAATTTTGGGCTGACAGTATGATTTAGTGCTGAGTGTGGGGCTAGGGGTGGAATGCAGGAGTGGGTGTGGGGAGCCTGCATGGAGAAGGCAGGCGCCAGTAGGAGGTCCGGCCTCCTGATAAGTGTTATCAGGTGTGGAGGGGGTGAGTATTGTCCATCCGGCTCCTGGCGAGGCTATCGGCCTTACAGTCTACAGTCACAGATTTGAACGCAGGATTTTCTTTTCTTTTCTTTTTGAGACAGCCTTACTCTGTCACCTAGACTGGAGTTAGGTGGCGTGATCTTGGCTCACTGTAACCTCCGCCTCCTGGGTTCAAGCAATTCTCCTGCCTCAGCCTCCCAAGTAGCTGGACTACAGGTGCCCACCACCACATCTGGCTAATTTTTGTATTTTTAGGAGAGATAGGGTTTAGTCATGATGGCCAGGCTGGTCTCGAACTCCTGAGCTCAGGCAATCCACCTGCCTCAGCCTCCCAAAATGCTGGGATTATAGTCGTGAGCCACTGTGTCCAGCCTGAATGCAGGGTTTTCATTCAGAGTCTTGCAGTGCCACTCATGCAATGCTGAGATCAGCTAGGGCTTGTGGGGTAGTCACAGAACAGACCCAGAGACACATCTATGCCAGAATCGATCTTCACTGGGAACATCTCTGATGTTTCCTGTGGATTTTCATCCTGCTTCATTTCTCTTTTACAGCTCTCCTCTCTGAGAGGTCAGAAATTTCTCTGGGCTATTATAAATCAAAGTGGGTGACTCTCTCCCTTAGACAAATGCCCCACTTTTGGGGCATTATCATTATAATCAGACATTTGATTATGATCGGCTATAACATTTTGAGGAAGAAAAGTACCATTCCAACAAGTTACCAAAAGGACAGAAAAGTATACAATCCATGGGTCTCTGTGCCTCTCTCTTTGTGCCCCAATTAGAGTGCTCTGTGTGCAAACAAGGAAATGTCAAAGGTGCTAAGGAAAGAATTTCTTTTTAAAAATTCAGTAGCAAGCTCTCAATTTCTTCTGGATGTGTCCCAAAGCATGGGAAATACAGGACCACCCACTGGCTGGGTTTTTTTTTAAATTTTTTATTTACATCCACATGCCTCTCTTGGGAGTAGTAAATTTTCACATAAAAGTTTGTTCTTTTAGCTGTCCTCATGTTTTCCTCAGTCATCCTGTTTCCTAATTCTTCTCTTTTGTCTGATCCTCTCCAAAGAAGCCTCCAGCAAAGGGAGGAACAGGCCACTCTGGGGCATGGCTGTGTTACCCCTCTCCATTCTACATCAGGCTCGCCTGGGGGGCCATGGTGTCTTAGGCAAATCGGAGTGTGGCTCAGTACTGTAGGAGTTTAATGAATGCATGACACTCAGATGGCTATGACGTTGGGGCCCCCCAGACTGGACTCGCTGAGATGATACATGCAAACCTGGACACTGAGCATCCAGGGTCAGCACCCCAGGCCAGAAAATGTGGGTACCATCGGCAAGAAATCAGGTGATATGACAGGTGTGCCTGTCAGGGCAGGAAATGGTCTCACTGTGCTGTGCAGACTCTATCCATCATCAGTCCTCCTTGAAGCTGTGGCTCTGTCTCTTTCAGCTTCCTTTGGCCAGGATAGGCTGCACAGGGTTGGGAGTGGGAGCACTCCTGAGTAGGAGTGAGGGGAGGGAGGAGCCATGGAGAGCAGGGTTGGCCACAGACGGGACCTCAGAACATTAGCAGGGCCACAGGGTCACTTGGCTGGATCCCAGCAGGAAGGCCTGCACTTAGGAGGCAGAGGTGGTGTCCCCAGGCCAGGGGCAGATAAAAGGGCGGAGTTGCACATGGGGTTCTATGGCGTAAGGCAGCAGAAAAGTAAGAGTTTTTCTGAGTTTCTATGTTTCTAACCCCTCCCCTCAGGCTATGGGGAGGAGGGTCCCATCCTGAAGGAGTTTGCCAGCTTCCAGGAGGGGGAGGGAGGGAGGCCCCAGGTGAGCTGTTGGCGAGATGCCTACAGGACTGTACTTAATAAGACATGTAATATTCCCCTGGGAACAGCTCCTGGGAGTTTCCCAGTAGTCTCTGAATAACCAGATAGTCTCTTCCAGCCGTGGGATGAGGAAACTGATCCCCAGAAGTGGACAGGATGGGCCTGGCATGGGAGGGGCACAGCAGTGTTGCTTGCTGGGCTGGGCTGGGCTGGGCTGGGCCAGAGGGCAGAGAGCCCTGCCTCCTCTCTGGACAGTGGGTGCTGTGGCCAGAAATACAGAAATGCAGGGGACAGGAGCTTCCAGCTCTCCTGGCTTTTCTATCAGCTCTTCTTGCAAGGGCTTTCAGAAAATGTCTACAGAGGACAGGAATAATGGGGCTCCCAGGCCCATAAGTCACGTTACCATCCGTTGGGGGTTGTGGGCAGTAGTCAGGAGATGGCTGGTTGATTCCAGTCCCTCAGAGTGCAGTTATGTGTCTGCTGAGGGCCTGCTGCTGAGTCATTTCTAAATAGTGCACTTCCTGTCCCTACTGCCCCAGCCTGGCCCTTGACTCTCTGCACAGCCCCAGGGTAGCTCTCGGGCTTCCTGCTTCTGTGGCCCTGCTACTCCCCCGAGGATGAGGGGCTAGAAAGCTTTTCCCACCTCCAGCCATGCCAGCGAGGTGTGAAGAGCAGGCAGCAGTCAGTGTGGAGCTGTGGGCCAGGGCTACATGTACCACCGCACACACTCGGCCCTCTGGGTCTCCCTGGAGCGGTGAGGGGAGGAGCAGAGGTGATCGGCCATAGACTCATAGGCCAGGCTGAGCAGAAGCGTGGCTCAGGCTGATCCAGAGGCTGGCCAGGCAGAGAACCACCAAATGCTGCCCACCCAAGGGCTGCTGTGGGTTACATGGGAGGGCTGACCTGCAGGCCATGGGCTAGGGACACACCATCTACTGGCTATGATGGCAGGTGGGGGTGGGTGGAGGGAAGGACATCACATGTGTGGGGACAGCTGTTGTGTGCTCCATCACTTTGCCCTGCTCTGCTCTCTGTTGCAGGAACCGCATCTCCCCAGCTTCCTTCCCAGGCTTGCGGGTAGGCCTGACCATGGCAAGGCTCCTGCAGAAAATGGGAGGCCAGAGTGGGGCAGTGAGGGCCCCACGTCCCTGCTCTGCTCACCACGCACCTCTCCAGTAGCCATGCCTCCTTGCGAGCGTCCTGCCTTGATGGCACCCAGCTGGAGAGCCCCAGCCCCTGGAATCACAGCAGCCCCTTCCTCCTGTGGTCCTTCTAGTCTCGGCCATGGCAACGCGCCCCACTGGCGCTAATTTCTAGGTCGCCTGTGAACCCTCAGATCGGCTCTTCCACCACCTGTTACCAACCCCTGAAGTCCTCCCAAGAGCCTACACCAGCATCTCACCCACTTAATGTGAGGATGGACACACCTCGTGCATCCACACCTGAGTCAGGTCTGGGAAGCCTTGCGTTTCTAACAGGCTGCAGGAGGGGTATAACATCAGTGGCCAGTTCTCCGGCCACACTTTGAGAAGCAAGGACCAGGGAGATTTTGGGTTTCCTGATACAAAGTGTTAGGCGCTCTGCTAAGCAGTGGGTCTCAAAGATGAACAAAACAGACCTGTTTGCATTCCAAGGAGGGAGACAGACATGGTCAGACAACAGTCACAGTATCGGTGGATGCGCCGAGGGATAGACAGGAGAAGGTGAACAGCTGGGCCCTTGGAGGCCTGGAGGAGGTGGTATTTGAGCTGAGATCCAGAGCAGGGGACAGGGGAAGGTTTCAGGAGCAGTGCATGAGCAGAGGCTGGTTGACCAGAGGGGCTGTGTGCCTTTGGTGGTCTGAGAGGAGGCCAGCCTGGTCTCCAGGCACAGAGCTAGGCAGGTTCAGTGGGTCCTCCTCTTTCAAGAGAAGCCACACCCGAACTCAGCTCCCCATGGGATCAGGCCTCCTCCTCCTGCAAGGCCTAATCCAGCTTCCAGCAAGGTCTCCAGGTGCTGGCAGCTGGTGTTCTCAGACACTTCCCCAATCAGCTGGCAGCCACACACAGACTGCCTGGCGCCTGAGCTCAACTGCTTGTCCCGAAAACAAGGCTGCTCTGGAGCATGCATGGAAAAGGGGCAGGAAGAGGGCAGGTCCCTGGGGACACTGAGCCCCACGCAGTGACAGCAGCCTGGCCCATGCACGCACAGAGGAAACAGCGTGCTTGTTTTTGCTGAGCCTTTGTGTATGTGTTTCCCCCTAAAACCCGCTTCTTATCCCCACATACCAGGTGATGTAGTACCTCCCTCCACCTGCCTTGCCACGTTCAGCCTCTATCTCTGTCTTAAGAGCTATGGAAGCCATCGAAGGATTAAGTGTGAGATTCTCTGTCTGGAATTTATGTTTCTACCTGCCTTTAGGGCTGTAGCAGGAAGCAAGGGCTGTAAGGGAGGAACCAGAGCAAAGTGGGGCCATGGAGGGGAGATGTGGGTAGCTACCTCAGCCCCATTGGAAACCCCGGCACCAAGTGCTGAGGCCAGCCTGCCCCCGGGAATGGCACTGGGGGAGGAGGAGATGCCCAGGACCATCTCCAACGGAGTGGGTACCAGCCAGAGTGGGGACTGGGAGGACAATGATGACCCCTTCCCCATGTGTCACTGCGTTGAGAGCCTTGGATGGCACAGGTCCATGGGACTGTCAGTGGGCAACCAGGAGGGATCTTGAGAGGCTGCCCAACCCCGCCTCCTGCATCAAGCCTGTGGAAGAGGAGAAGTGCTTAGGGAAGGTGAACACAGCCAGGCACCTAGGAGGGAGGACAGGAGCCACCTAATCAGAGGACAGTGACGGAAGGCCAGGGTTCCCACACATCAGACCGTAGCTTCCAGCCAGGACAGCTTAGGCAGCAGTAGTCACAGGGGACACCTGGAGGCTGAGGCTGCCCACGTGACCCTCCTGGCTCCATTGGATGGGAAGCTCTGGGCAGACAAGCTGCCAGGTGGATGCGGGGTGCAAAAGTTGGGAGCACGAGTGCCATGGGGGGCATTGCTAGTGGGACAGAAGCTCAGGAGTGAGGGGCTGGGGCCCAGAGGAGATCTCAGTGTCACCCACAGGGCTGCAGTGCACGGGCCATGGAGAAAGGATGCTGTCAGGTGAGACATGGGCTTCCAAAGGCCCCAAGAGGGGGGTTTCGAGTCCTCTGACCTTTCTTTGAAGTGCTCTTTTGAGGCCTGTGGGTGTGTGAACACCCCTCCTCCATGTGTCCACCTGACGAGCACTTCTCCCCTGGAACCCCTGTGCCTGCTCCTTCGCCTGCACCCTCTCTTACTTAGCAGGTTGGAGAGTGGGGTCCACATTGAATGGGACGTTGTGTTGACTCAGAACTGCTCCCAGCTGCAAGGAATTGTTAAACCCCTACATACTCATACACACGTGCACGGATATTCACACACCTAAACACATACACACACATTCACACACACACTCTCACATACATATACAATCACATACACACACACACACACATACTCACAAACACACACACATACACATTCATGCTACCGTCATCTCAGAAATCTTTGTTGAAACACACACACACACACACACACACATTCACAGCACCATCATCCCAGAAATCTTTGAAACACACACACTCACGCACACCATATTCATGCCATCATCCGAGAAATTTCTCTTGAAACACTTGCACACACTCACGTACACATTCACGCCACCATCATCCCAGAAATCTCCCTTGAAACACACACACATTTCACACCACCATCATCAGACCTTCGTAGACAGACACCCAGGGACTTTTGTCCGAGCGAGCTGGAGACATGAGCGACTGAGCATGTGCAGCTCCCACACCACTATATAAAGATGGGGATGAACTCCATGGCTGAGTCACCGTAATTGGGACACTCACTCCTTTGCGCTTCACCAGACACAGACACAGCCGCCAGCCCCAAGAGCAGCTCCAAGCCTGGATCTGCGCTGGACACAGGAGCAGGCAGCCAGCAGGCTGAGCAGGGGTGCTGAGGATGGAAGCAAGTTGGGGGGCTGAGCACAGCTGAAGACCTGAGTTCCCTGTGCCCTTGACTTCTCTGTGTGCTCGAGCAAGGACCATCCCAGCTCAGGATGAACCTTCCTTCGGGATCCAGAGTCCCGCCGAGCCCAACCCAGGAGCCTAGCTGCATGACCACCCCAGCCCCACCAAGCAGGTGGGACAGCTCCCAGAGCAGCATCTCCAGCCTGAGCCAGCTTCCATCCATCAGCCCCACGGTAAGCCTGGGCGAGCATGTGCATGCACAGAGTCTTCCCTATCCCCTTCCTGGTCCCCTCCAGGGCACACACAGGGGCTTTGACAGGGAGATAGAAAAAGTCTGAACTCTGCCGTGGGGCCTTGAGCCATTACTGGACCTCTCTAAACCCACCCCCTGATAAAAGGGCTGATAGAGGAGGGTGCAAGCAATGTCCTCCCTCATGGAGAGTGTTCAAGGAACAGAAAGGCCAGCCCTGAGAACAAGGGGCTGGAATGGCCAGACCTGTCCTTGGCTGCACCCATTCCTTTCAGAGGTTGCTCGGATACCCCATGGAGCCCTCTACGGAGGAGGGCACACCCTGGGCCTCTGGATCCGCCCAGCCCACAGTGAAGTGTCGGGTGCCTTCTGCCACCTCCATCATCCTAGCCCAGGCCCAGGGCCACATTCCATCAATACCACTGCTACCTGGAGAGGGCTGAGGGCACCCTCAGGACCTGGGGATGCTGGCCCAGGTGCTGGACAGGATGGGAAGGCTCCAGTAGCTATAGGGGCCACTGGGGCAGGATAGAGACCAGGCCACCCTCTCTTCTCCAGAAAGAGGTTAGGGTGGGAGGAGTCTTCACATCCCTTTGTCCTGACTTCATATTGTCATGAGCTCCCTTAAGTGACCCTGGGAGGCCTAAGCTTTCTTTCTAGAGGGAATTCTCTTTATTCTTATGCCAGGCATCAAGGTCAGCTGTACCGAGTTATGCTATGGCGCAATGCAGCTTCTCCTCTTAGGCTCAGAAGGGGACGGGACTCCTGAGAAGGGCTCCACCCGACTCCACGAGCCCAGCGTCTAGAGCCCTCAAACGCTGTCTTGGGCACTTGGGCTGTAGTCCATACTGCAGGCAGGGATGCACTCAGGAGTTGGCTCTGCCTTCTCCCCAAGGAAAGATAGGGTGACCCAGGCCATGTCCCTGCTTGCCAGGTGCATGTCTGTCTGTCTGTCCTACCAGCCTCCAGCAGGTGATCTGAGCCCACTCCTGGAAGGTGTCTGTGCCATCATCTAGGAGCTTGGGCTCAACTTTAGAAAGGACCTGCACTTCTATTCTGCCTGGCCACTTACAAGCTGTGTGTGCAAGTGGCTTTGCTGCTCCGAGCTTCAGTTTTCCCACCTGCCCTGTTGAGAATCCTAACTCTTCCTTCTCAGGACTATTTGAAGGTGACAAGGAATAATGTGATTCCCTTGTTTCTCTGTCTCTCTGCAGGCAGCTGGGACTTGGGCTGCTGCCTGGATCCCCTTCCCCACAGTTGATGTTCCAGACCATGCCCACTATACCCTGGGCACAGTGATCTTGCTGGTGGGAGTAACGGGGATGCTGGGCAACCTGACGGTCATCTACACTTTCTGCAGGTGCCTGGTTGGTGGTGCTGGGCCCAGGGCATTGAGGGTAACAGCCATGCAGACGGGGACGAACATGTTGGCAGGACTGTTGGCTCCAGCTCTGGCCAGGGCACTGTTGAGGGTAGGCAGGGAGGGCGGGGCCATGTCTTCCTCAAGGTCAGGGAAAGGGCCAAAAATGGTCCAGGGAAGCTTGACTGACTGGTGCCAGTTGAGACCCAGGTGCATCCTCTGTGGAGGGGGTGTGTGTCCAGAATATGTGGAGGTGGGTCTCTGACCATTCTGCCCTGCTCTCAGCTCACCTCTGCCATCACCTGCCCTGGAGAGTATCCTCCCCCTTGGCTTGAAGAGCAGCCCTAGGCCTGGCACAGTGGCTCACACCTGTAATCCCAGCACTTTGGGAGGCCAAGGTGGGCAGATCACCTGAGGTCGGGAGTTTGAGACCAGTCTGGCCAACATGGTGAAACCCAGTCTCTACTGAAATACAAAAATTAGCCAGGTGTGGTGGCATGTGCCTGTAATCCCAGATGCTCGGGAGGCTGAGGCAGGAGAATTGCCTGAACCTGGGAGGTGGAGGTTGCAGTGAGCCAAGATCATACCACTGCACTCCAGTCTGGGCAACAGAGCGAATCTCCGTTTCCCCACCCCCCACCAAAAAAAGAGCAACTCTGTGGACCAGGATCCTCAAGTTCCTCAAACACCCCTGATACCCACCCCCAGTGTCCTTCTCCATCTGCCCCCCCTGCCTGGCTCAGTGGCTGAAGGACCGGACACCTCATTTTTCCTCCTTGAGCTCACCTTTTCTTACCTGCAAAATGGAGCTGTGCTTCATGCAGTCACTGTGATGATACAGTAAGTTCACGGATGTGCACTGCCCCGCAAATGAGCTACTTGCTGAGTGCTGTGCACTGGAGCAAGTCACTTCATGGGTGGGAGTGTCTTGTCTGGAAAATGGCAACAATGAGGCCTCCCTCAGGGTAGCTGGAAAGAAGGATGACAACAGGAGCTGAGGCTGGTGGCCGTGCCTGGCCCAGCCGTGATGCACAGCTGTCAGCATCTCTGCCCTTTGCCACCCCCAAGGGTGAGGACTGGAGAGACAGTGCGCAGGGCAGGGCGCAGGTGGAACGTGACACTGGAGAAAGGGTGGGGGAGGAGGGAGGCGTGAGAAGCCATGGGAAGGCACAGTCAGGGCACGCAGGAGGAGGAGCCTGAGCAGAAGCCCCTAGGGAGACCTTGGCCTGGAGGGATTCAACAAAACCAGCGAATTGGCCAAGGAGATGGTGTGAGTCATGAAGAGGGATTTAGAGGGCGAGAAGCGGAAAGGGACATTACTCAAAAACCGGCCTCGCTGGGCCACTCCTCAGGTTTTGGAGAGAAACTGTCCCCTGCTTCACTCTGAGGGAGCTGTCTTGGGGTCCTCATGCAGCCCACACTGCTAGATTCAACGGCTGCTCGGCTGGTCCCTGCCAGCCAGTGGGCTAGCTCTGTGGCCCAGCAGCTCATGCCTGCCTGTCTGTAGGCATACATGTGTGTGCATGTGTGAGTGTGTGGCACGTGTGTCCACATCTGTACTTGGGGGGTGCAGAAAGCTCCCCATAGCTCCGGAGGTGTGAGGAAGCACCTCCTAACAGCTTCCAACCCTCCCAGGAGCAGAAGCCTCCGGACACCTGCCAACATGTTCATTATCAACCTCGCGGTCAGCGACTTCCTCATGTCCTTCACCCAGGCCCCAGTCTTCTTCGCCAGCAGCCTCTATAAGCGGTGGCTCTTTGGGGAGACAGGTAGACACTGGGGCTCCCTTTCTCTGGAGGGAGGAGGAGAGTTTTGACCTGGGGATGCCCACGGTGGAGGGTGGCCCAGAGGAGGTGATTTGCTGCTCCTGGGCAGAAAGTGGGTAGCCGCCCTCAGTCCCATGAGTGAGCAAGAAAGGAAGACGAGGTGTTGGTCCTGAGGCTTCTGCCAGCCTTGGCCAGATGTGGCAGGTGGAGGGGATGGAGTGCACTCAGGCCTGCTCTTCCTGCGAGGTGAGGGCCGGAGCAGAGTGCACTCCGTCCCCAGGCCCTCCTCCCCAGGACTCAGCACAGGGGCTGTGCCCACAGGCTGCGAGTTCTATGCCTTCTGTGGGGCTCTCTTTGGCATCTCCTCCATGATCACCCTGACGGCCATCGCCCTGGACCGCTACCTGGTGATCACACGCCCACTGGCCACCATTGGTGTGGCGTCCAAGAGGCACGCAGCATTTGTCCTGCTGGGCGTTTGGCTCTACGCTCTGGCCTGGAGTCTGCCACCCTTCTTTGGCTGGAGTAAGTGAGCTGGTGGAACTGGAAGAGGGGCAGATAGGCTGGGAGGGGCACATTCAAAGGGAGGTAGGTAGGCTTGGGTCAGCCAGCTGGTGGGGGGCAGGGGTGCTCAGGAACTACTTGAGCCTCAGGTCAGATGGACATTCAGCAAGCGAAACTGACACTGCCCCATCAGGGGCCAGAGGATCTCCTGGGCAGCTGATCCCCAAACACAGAGGCTTTCTGCATGGGGCAAAGTGACAGGTACTTCTGATGCTGAGTCAGACCAGGCAGGGGGCTAGGGTATGAGGCCTCTGCAGGTGGAGAGGTAGAGAGCAAGGCAGTAGCTTTCCTGGGGCAAGACCAGGCCTCTGGCTGAAGCCCTGGCAAGCACAGCCTTGCAGTTACAGTGAGGTTTCTGCTCAAATCTAGCAGGATGGGAGGCAGTGGGCTTTGCAGGACATCCCCACTCCCTCCAGCTTCCTTACTGCACTGGACAAGGCCAGGTCAGGGGCCAGGGTTATGTATGGGGACCCGAATGCCACATACAAAGCTCCTGCCAGGTAAGGAGCCGAGGTCAATGCCTCCCCAAAGGCTGAGCGCCTGCTCTGGCTCTCAGGCGCCTACGTGCCTGAGGGGCTGCTGACATCCTGCTCCTGGGACTACATGAGCTTCACGCCGGCCGTGCGCGCCTACACCATGCTTCTCTGCTGCTTCGTGTTCTTTCTCCCTCTGCTTATCATCATCTACTGCTACATCTTCATCTTCAGGGCCATCCGGGAGACAGGACGGTAAGAGCCAAGCATGGAGGGGGACTACAGGAAGGGGGCTGGCCCCTTGGCCAGGCAGCCCCTGCCCCACCACTCACATCCGCACCAGCCCACCAGAGCATGCCCAGTGGGTGAAAGCAGGCTGGGCACGTGCTTATGGGGCAGTGGCGTCTAGGGAAGCCTCAGGAGACAAGGGCTTCTGGGGATTGCTTTTAGGCATGACTGAGGGGGCAGAGAAGGCACACAGAATCATGGGGGGCAGCTGAGGCCTCACGTCATGGAAAACTTTCTGGAAGTTAGGGCTGCCTGCACTGGAAGGAATGACACTCTCCTGAGTGCCCCCCAGGGATAGTCCAGGGAGGCTCCCTGACAGCAGCTGTGACCCTGATACTCACTGCCACCTGGCTGGGGTCAGACCTAGACTATGCGTCTTTCCTAGGGCTCTCCAGACCTTCGGGGCCTGCAAGGGCAGTGGCGAGTCCCTGTGGCAGCGGCAGCGGCTGCAGAGCGAGTGCAAGATGGCCAAGATCATGCTGCTGGTCATCCTCCTCTTTGTGCTCTCCTGGGCTCCCTATTCCGCTGTGGCCCTGGTGGCCTTTGCTGGGTGAGCAGTGGGTAAAGGGTTGAGGAAGAGGCTGAAGGAGTAGGGGCAGGAGCAAGAAGTCTGGGCAGCCTTTCCCTCCCAGCCAACCCTGGTCAGCCATCCTCACAGCTTATTCTCTCCCTGGGTAAGGTGCCCAGTCCTGGGGTGGGTGGGGGGGCCACCTAGTTCCTGGAGGCACCAGGGCACATGCAGAGGAGCTCTGGGCCCCACACAGCTTTGGGCAGATGGCCTGCCAGTCCCTTTGGAACACACAGCTCCCTCTCTTCCCGCTCTGCCTAGGCTGTGGTCACACAGCCAGAGGTGCTGCCCACCTCCAGGAATGGGTCCCTGAAAGCTGCCCTTCGAGTCCTTTGTGTCTAGAGTCTGGGCATTGTGACATCTGCAGCAGCACAGATGCAGGCTCAACTTCAGAAGTGCTTTTGAGAAGTGAGGGCTATTAAACCTTGGAACTGTTTAGATAGGACACCTTCTAGAAATGGCCTGGCCCCTGCGGAGCCCTACTGTGGGGTTTCTCATGGTTGGGGTGGAATATGGGAAGAACTGGGCAGAGGGTCCGAGGACCAGAGTCAATGGGGGGAAGCGGGGCATCACCAGCAGCACAGGCTCCAAGGGACAGTGGACCTGGAGCCCTTCACCCCAAACCTGGCACATCTTCCTTCCAGGGCCGCACTCGCAACCACCTGCTGCTCCATCCCACTCACTCAGATTAGAATTCTCCTGGCACAGGCTGGGCGTGGTGGCTCGTGCCTGTAATCCCAACAGTTAGGGAGGCCAAGGCAGGTGGATCATCTGAGGTCAGGCGTTCGAGACCAGCCTGGCCAACATGGTAAAACCCCGTCTCTACCAAAAATACAAAAATTAGCCAGGTGTGGTGGGCGCCTGTAGTCCCAGCTACTCGGGAGGCTGAGGCAGGAGAATCGCTTGAACTCAGGAAGCGAAGGTTGCAGTGAGCTGAGATCACACCACTGCACTCCAGCCCAGGCGACAGAGCAAAAAAATAAAATAAAATAATTATCCTGGCACTGCCAATTCCTCCCTGTAGGGCTGACTTAGCTGTGCTGGTTTGGGCCGGATTAGGATTTGTGCTTTGGCAGGGCCTGGCTCAGAGGAGAAGGTACGTCAGGAGGGCCAGCTAGCTTAAGGACCACACCTTCTCTGTCCTAGGTACGCACACGTCCTGACACCCTACATGAGCTCCGTGCCAGCTGTCATCGCCAAGGCCTCTGCAATCCACAACCCCATCATTTATGCCATCACTCACCCCAAGTACAGGTGTGGCTCTTTCCCAGGACCCCAGACCATGGCCTCTGAGGGCCTGGCCTGCAGATGGGGGCAGAGGCCACCACCTTTCCTGTCTCTTGTATGTGTGTTGGATGGGGGCCACCAGCAGTTGGGAACAGCCAGTAACACTGAGTGGGGTCTGGAGTTAGTGTACCTCCCTCCCCTGCCCCAGTTTCCCAGGGCACAGTGTGGAGAGAGGTCAGGGCTCCCTGGGCAGTGTCCAATCCTAACTATGGGGCTTTCAGAGCTGGGGTGTAGGGCAGCCAGGACAGCCCTGTGAAGTTAAGCACCCCCAAATAGTGTTATCCTGAAGAGACCACAGCAGGGAGCGCTCAGCTCTGCTCCCAGGGCCTGGCAGGGGCCTGGGGTGGCTCTGGGCCAGTGTGCATGCTGATAGCAACCCAGCAAGGTCGCTTCTCCCTCCGTGCTTCCTTTTGCCTGGTGGTGTCAGTCACTCTCTGCCCTTCCAAGGCCAGTGTCAGGCCTGAGCCCATCCAGCACAGAGGCTGCTCAGGAGTGTTCCTCATCACCGTTATCAGAGATGTGGCTTGGGCCAGCCACTTGAAGGCTGGAACTGACATCCCCAGGCTCTCCCTGCATGCCTTCCACCCAGAGTCTGTCTGTCCCTCCCCCTAGCCCTGTGAGCCTGTCAATCTCCCCACCCAGCATCTGTCTTTCTGTCCTCATCACCTGCCATAGTTCCCAGGGTCTCAGCCTCCCCACTTCCCCAAGGCTCTTGTAAGCATACATTAGGCCTGTACCAGCCTGTGCATCCATTCCCTCCCCTGCATCTGTCTGCCCATCCCCTGGCCCTAATCAGATGTGTGGCCCCTGCAGGGTGGCCATTGCCCAGCATCTGCCCTGCCTGGGGGTGCTGCTGGGTGTATCACGCCGTCACAGTCACCCCTACCCCAGCTACCGCTCTACCCACCACTCCACGCTGATCAGCCACACCTCCAACCTCAGCTGGATCTCCGGACGAAGGCGCCAGGAGTCCCTGGGCTCAGAGAGTGAGGTGGTAAGGACGCCGGGCCCTCACCGGCTTGCGCCTGGCCATCCCTTCCTCAGGCAGCCCTGGGGCTCTGGGAGGGACATGGGCTCTGGCAGAGCTGCCTCTGAGACTCAGGGACCCTCAGGATGCTGGCACCCTGGCAGGAAGAGCCCCTCCCAACACTCCCATGGAGTTCATCATCCTCCATGATAGGAAGGGCCCTAGGGCCAGAGAGGGGATGGTTTGGGGGTTCCCAGGAGCGGGGCCAGGATTGAACACAGGTCTTCCAACTCCAGGCCACATCCATTTCCACCCTGACACTCTGGCTAGAGCCGCAGCTTGAAGAGATCAGCGCATCTGGCCCTAGATAGGGCTCCAGAGAGACAAGGCAGGAGTTAGCTTGGAGCTCCTTGCTCCTCAGCAGTAAGCCCCCTCCTCCTGGGAGCCTTGAAGAGCCCACAGGATGGGCATGGGCCCTGGAGATGGGCGACGTGGCTTTGAGCCTCAGCTTACCATGTGCTCGCTGTGGGAGCCTGGGCAGGTCACTCACCCCGTCTGAGGCTCCACGTTCTCCTCTGAAAGAGAAAACGGGCGTCTCACATCAACGCTGGCCAGGTGTGCCCAGGGATGGGTGTCAGCCTTCCTTGGCGCCTGCAGCTCTGCTGCCCCTAGATGCCCCCAGGAAAGCTCCGTGTGCCACCAGCTCCTGGCCCCGCCACACTTGGGCTCCTCCTTAATTCTACCTACAGCGCCCTCTGTGGGCCTCAGCAAGAGCTGCCGCCGACTGATCAGCCAGTGCTCGCCTCAGGCTGCCCGCATACCTGGGGGTTTCTGCTGAGGGACTGAGAGGGGAGCTGTCAGGGGTCCCTCCTGTACACCACTGTAGTGAACAACAAAGAAAAATCTAAGCTGTTAATGGAGGCCTAGACCCATGTGAAGACCACCATCTACTCAAATATAAATAGCCACGTGCTTAGGAAAGTGTGCAGGTGTGCAGATGGGGAACACACCTGCACGCACGCACACACACCCACACACACCCTGGCACAGGCACGCACAATTTACGGGGTTTATTTGGTGACCAGCAACTGTGCAAATGGTGTCAGGGGCCTCCCGCAATGAATACCTGTGGGGAGGATGGAGGAAGGCCTGGTCGGAGAGGGGCAGGACCAAAGCTGTGGACTGTCCCTCTCACCTCAGAGTCACTCTCTCACCTCCCCCAGGGCTGGACACACATGGAGGCAGCAGCTGTGTGGGGAGCTGCCCAGCAAGCGAATGGGCGGTCTCTCTACGGTGAGGGTCTGGAGGACTTGGAAGCCAAGGCGCCGCCCAGGCCCCAGGGACAGGAAGCAGAGACTCCAGGGAAGGTGATTGGACCCGGTAGCTGCCAATCCATAAAGGGGTGGGGATTAGGGGCGAGTAGCCCAGGGAGTGGCCAGGAAAGGGGGCCTTGTTCTCGTGGGCAGGGGCGATACCCTTCAGGAATCACCTGCTCCCAGCACCTCTCAGCTCTTCCTTGTCCGCCTGGGGGTTTCTGAGCAGGGCCTGTATGTGGTCTGCACGTGTCTGTGTGTGATCGTGTAATTCTGACTCTGCACAGTGCTCTTGGCTGTGCTGTGCCATGTTGAGTGTACATGTGTGTGTCCAGCAGCATAGGGGGTCTGCAGCCGGCAGAGCACAGCTCGAGCATGTGTGTGGCCATGTGTCCGGCGCATGCTCTGTCACTGTGACACCCAGTGACACGTGACAGAGTGCCCCAATGTGTCTGCTCTAAGCTATGCATGTTGACCGAGTGTGGGTGGTGTGTACCTCTCTGTGTGACTGCAAGGTTGAACATACCTGGGGAAGAAGGGGCTGCAAGCTGTGTATGTGCTCACCATGAATGTCCCGAGATCAGGATGTCACTCGGAACACTTGTGGCTATTAAAAGAAGGCCAGCTGTCGGCCCAAGTGCCTATGGAACGGAATGTCGATGGCGATTAGAGAAGGCCATATTCTGGAACACTGGAAATGCCATGTGCACAGGCTCCCAGGCAGCCCTTCGCCCCAGCTGACAGCTCCCCGTCTGTTCCTCCTATCACACCCACACAACACCCCCAGCTCGGCTCCTGGGCTCCTCGGGCTTCCCTAGCTGGTCCAAGGCCAAAAGCACATTCTTGCCTTTTTTCCTTCCCGAGTGCTGTGCCCTGTGCGTCCAAGAACTAGAGCCCTGGGCTGTCCCTGCAGTCGGGGTGCTTCAGCCTCCCCCAGCATTCCCCTCAAGGGCACTGTCCCCTGTCCTGGAGTCCAGGCACTATGCATGCCACAAAGGCCAGGATAAAGGCCTGGCAGTGACCCCCAGGCTGACCAGGCACTGATGAAAGACACAATGCCTGTCTTGGAGGGATACTGGGCTGGGTTGGGGTGCTGGGCAGCCATCAGCAGTCACCAAACACATGTGATAAGTGCTGCCATCGAGGTGTGAGCACGCAGGGTACTGAAAGCAGGGGCAAGTCCCCAACGCTCCCCAGGAAGGTAGAGGTGAAGCAGGGATCCGCAGGCAGCTGGGGCGGGGAGTGTGGGGAGCACTGAGTGGTCCAGGATGAGGATACGGCCCGTGTGACTGTGCAAACACAGGGGCACAGGGGCACAGGGGAGGGAGCTCAACATGCCCTGGAACAGAATGTCTCTCTTTTCTAGGAGAGACCAGCCAGAGGTACCCTGGGGATTGGCAGTGGGAGACAAAGGAGAGGGAAGAGGGACAGGAAGTGGTGGGAGCAGTGGTGAGGCCCCATCAGGGACTGGCCTGAGGTGTCTCCAGACCTGACCTGGGGACAGGTAGCCCCAAAAGGGGGTTGGTCAGCTTTGCAGGGTGAAGACCAGAGGAGATCAGCTCTGCAGGGCAGGCAAGGAATGACCCATTTAAGGGCAGCAGGAGCGAGGGGTGATTTCAGAGTCTCTGCATGTGGAGGAGAGGAGAGGAGAGGATTGGCTGGTGGGGGTGAGGATGAGTTCAGTTGTGACCCCGGGAGTCAAGAGCCCAGGGAGCATCCCGGGAGCTGCTCTGCAGGCAGCGCTAGGCATTGCTGGTTCCTACTCCAGCATGTGGACTCCGGGAAGGCCCATCCCTGACCCAGGACACAATCTGGCCCTTCCATGCAAGCTCCCCTAGCCCTCGGTGACCCAGTATGTGGAGGCTCATCGAGAGACTGCACCCAGTGAACTGCTCCTCCACTAAACAGATGCGTGCTGTTTGTTTGCAGACCAAGGGGCTGCTCCCCAGCCTGGACCCCAGGATGTAGGACGCCCACTGGCTCTCCCTTTCTTCTGGGACACGTCCAGCCCCCCAGGATCTCCCTCATACACACAGATCCAGGATTACCCTGTGAGCCTGCAGGCTCTGGAAGGGGCCCTGTCACCCGTGCTGCATGGAATTCGAAGTCCCACCCCCATGTCCCCTCTCCACACCTCAAAACTCTTGCCCCACAATGTCCTCTGCACCCACTTTCCAGCTCAGCAGCTGCACCCCAGGCTCAGCCTGAAGGGTATGTGCCCAGGCCCTCCCGCTTCCCGAGTTGTCTGCCTCTCCTCAAACACTGTGTGCTGCAATTGTCCAGCTGAAGACAATGGTGATGGCTCCAGGGAACACACCAGCTATTTATGAGCCTCTGCACCCAGGCTGGGCCTGTCACTGGCATAGGAAGTCTAGCCCCGCATCTCCCACTGCTGACAGCTAAAGCCGAGCACAGACCTCCCTTTGCGCGCTGGAACAGTTACTTACCTCTGGCTTCTTCCCGCAGCGTACCGTTCTCACTGTGGCCCACATTCTTGTGCACACAGGCATTTGCAGGCACGCTCTCCCGTAGCTACCTATCTGAATGCACACCAAGCACATGTGTGCTCACTCTGCATCTGTGATTCATTTCATGTGGTGGTCTCAGCTCCTCCAAGGGCTGTGTGGATCTGACAGGGTATAGGAAAATAAAAAGCGGAGGTGTCCTCAGACAAATATGGTCTCTACCCATTGGTGCTGTTATGGGAGTGAGAACCAGGGACTGGCCTCTGATGCTTCCAGCAACTTCGCTTCTTCCCCTCCCTCTGTCCCCATTCTCGGGACTCTCACTCTGCAGGCCCACCTCAAACTGCAGGGAGCACTGAAGAGAAGGGACAAAGGCCAGGCTGGTCCCCACCCCACTGACTCCCCAGTGAGCCACTGAGCTCCGCCCAGCCCATGGGTACCAGCTGCTCTCTGACTGGCTTCGGTTCTCCCGGGGGAGGCAGATGGAGGGAGGCCGGCCTTCTCCTTTAAGAGCATTCTCCTGCCACCCCTCCCTTTGCCCAGAAGCGAGCTTCATCAGGCAGGAGCCAGAGGCCAGAGAAAGAGCCTGCAGCTCCAGGTACGGTCTCCCCCAACTCCCCAGCCCTGTGCAGGGTGGTGCCTTCCTTCTCCCACACTGGTTATGCCCTGCTGCTGGGTCCTCCCCAGCCTGGTAGGATGGACAGATACCCCTAGGAAAGGGAGTAAGGCTGGAGTTAGGGAAGAATGTCATGGGGCTTTGCAGGGAGCGGCAGGGAATGATACGGAGTAGGGTCACTGGCCATGGACTGCTGGCCTCCTAGGCTGGGCTGCGTGATATAGGATGAAGGAGGTGATTAAGTGGGTAAGGGACACAGGTCTTTCCCTGGCTTCTTCCCCTTGATAGTTTTGTGTCCCTGGGCAAGTGACCAAACAACCTGGTAATATGGGCAGTCCTACCTTGCACTTTGCATGTGCCAGGCCCCAAGTGTAAGGCTGGAAGCTGAGAAATGACTCACACCCAGGCCTGCACTACTCCTGAGAGTCCAAGCCAGAGCCCTTCAAGAGGGCCAGTAAGTAGCCAATCCAGTTGCCTCCCCTGAGCCTCAGTTTCCGCAGTCAGGGAGCCAGGGTGGGCCTTGATCTAACTCCAGACCACATAGGGACCTGAGGTCTTTCTTGGGGAAGGGGTTGGCCCAAAGACCACACTGGCAGAAGTCCCAAGGCGACGAGGTCCCCACCCAGAACAAGCTGTCTCTGGGGTACAGGCTGAACATGCCACACATGGTTCCCTTCCCTGCCCCTCCTGGGCCTGTGTCCTAGCAGCTGAGCAAATGGCGTCTCCCCCCTTCTCCCTGCCCCCGCCATTCCTGCGCAAAGGGCACAGGGCCTGGCGTGTGGTACTGGCAGCTGGAGCTTTCCATGCTGCCGTCAAGTTTTCCAGAGTACAAATGAGACAGGAGAGACAGGAATAACTGGCTGGGCCCCCAGGGGGTCTGGAATGGGTGGGCCTGCCTCAGACCTGCTTTCAGACCCTGTGCCAAGGGGTGCAGGCAGAGGGCCAGCTGCTCAGGACCAGGGCTTTGGGAGGCATCCGTGGCCACTGGGAGCCCATGATCTGGCATGCATCCTGTAGGAATCGGCCCAGGCTCCAGTGTGGCCTGGGTCCACTCCTTTCGTGACCTTGGAAATGTCATTTAACCTCTCTGAGGCTTGTCTCCTGCAGGCCCAGGTGGCAGCCTCTCAGGATCCCAGGGAGTGAAGGGCCCATGCTGAGCTTGGCCACGCCCAGAGCTGCTGCTATTATGACCATTTTTATGGCTGGACAACCCTGGGCCAGTCCCAGAGCAGCTAGAGGCTCAGCTAGGGCTGAAGCACCTCCAGGGCACCACACTGAATAAAGCATAACCTTAGAATCCTGGACAAGGACCACACGGCAGCAAAGCCCCTGCCCAAGGGAGCTCAGCTCCCCCCATCTTCTGAGCAAGAGGATGGGTACCATGGAGCAGGAAGAGCGAGTGTCTGCGCTCTCCAGAGGACACAGGAGCAAGGAGATCAGGGCATTCTCACCAACCTGGCCAGTCCCCCTTCCTGTCCCCTGGTGGGTGCTGGGTGCCAGACATCCCTCCCCAGGGACTATATTAGCCGTGTGAGTCACGGTGGACCGGCTGGGAGGCCGCAGGCGGGCGGGCACAGTGTAGGGTTACAGTCCATTTATGGGCGCAGCCGAGGGCAGATATCGGTGTCGATGGCATTCGCTCCCGGCTATTCTTAGGAGCCTCTCAGGAGCTCCACACAGCCGGGCCGGGCAGCAAGGGACGGAGCAGGCAAGGCCGGGGGGCAGGGGCAGGGGCAGGGGCAGAGGTGCAGGCCGGGCAGGCGGAGTGTGTGAGTGCCCTCTCACTCAACCTTCTCTACCCTTTGTCCGCAGAGGTAGCTGCTGACAGCACCAGCATGTCTTACAGTGTGACCCTGACTGGGCCCGGGCCCTGGGGCTTCCGTCTGCAGGGGGGCAAGGACTTCAACATGCCCCTCACTATCTCCCGGGTGAGTGCGCCCTGCCACAGCCTGGCACCCGAGGGGGCGGGCACACTTGGAGGAAGGCATGTGTGTCTGTCTGTCTGTCTGTCTGTCCTTTCTGAGGCTCTCAGAAAGCAGAGCATGCCCCATCCCCTGGGACTGGCCTGTCCTCTGCGCTCAGCCACAGCTGCTTGCTCACTGGAGCCCGCCGGCCTGTTATGAGTGTGAGACATCATGAACAGGTGGTAGGTGTTTTCAGCAGAGAAGAAAATGCTGAGTTTTCAGTCAGGCAGGCAGGTAGCTGGACAGAGAATACAGCGCCTTCCTAATCCCTTCCCTGTTAGGGTGGGCTCTGGGTGCCCCCAAGCCTGGAGTATTTCCCCAGAGGTGGGCAGCTGCTTTGGGAAGGGAGGATTCTCAGCAGGAAGTGGGCAGGTGATGGGTAGTTGGATAGATGGACAGACAGACTGTTGACCTTGGTTGCCCTGCTGTCAGAGCGTGGGGCTGGGCTGGACTGAGTACTGTCTCCAGCACCCGCTCCATCCCAAGCTTGAGACGCCAGCCCCCTGGCTCATGGGGCTGGGCCTTCCTCCCTCACCTGCTTGAGCTCCTCCCCATTCACCATGGCTGCTTTGCCTGTCTCACGTCTTGTTCCCCACATGCACTGGGGCCTGGGGAGATGGCCCCATATCCTGCGACGTCTGTGATGGGGTGCAGCACAACCTGATGCGGATGACACAGAACATTGGGGGTTGTCTGAGTAACTCTACTGCCTGGCTGGAGACAGCAACAGCAGAGGCAGAAAGCTAGCCATGCTCCCGAGGAAGCACTCCAGGAGCAGGGACTGATGGGGGACCAGCACCTAGATCGTCGCAGGCGCTCAGTCAGTATTTGTCAAACAGAGACTCCCCAGCAAGGCATTGGTAGACACTGAAGACAGGGCTGAAGGCCCCAAGGCTCAGGGTGAACTGCGAGGCATACAGGGCAAGGACAACCCTGCCTGGTGGCTGAGCCCCGCTGGCCGTGCTGGCCTGGGCACGAGGCGGGACGAGGAGGCCCCCAGGCTGTCACTGGAGGGTAGTGGGTGGGCAGGGATATCTGGGCTGCTGCCTACCAGGAGAACAAGAAGACGGTTTCTTCTCCTGGGGGCTAGAGGAAGGGGTTGGAGGGGAGGCACTTAAGTGGGCAATGCCTGAAGGTACTTGGCAGAGGTGCCAGGGAGCCTGGGCAGAGGGTCAGGAGCCAACACCCCCACTGGAGGAGTAGTCTCTGTTTTGGAATTTTGGGTTCTGTGGGTACTTGGGGGGACCCCAGAAGTAGAAGCCCTACCCAAGGATGCTGTGAGAGCCTCATAACAGCCATAGAGGCCACATGCTTCCAGGTGGGTGCTGGCCTGGCTCTGGCACGGGGAACAGGCTCTGCCCTCCGTCATTCAGCTGGAGATGTGGCTTGTTCTAACCTGGAGACTCCACCCCTCCAGACCGACTGCCCTGGAGACCACAGGGTCCTGGACACCCACAGCCTTGCACACTTTGCATGATGTGGTGGCCTGTGGGCATGTGAGCCCCAGTGGATTCCCCACTACCCCGCACAGCTCCCACCCGCATGGTTGCAGGCCTCGTTCCTGTACAAGGTGGAGCTCTCTCATAGGTCCCGTGGCCTCCCCTGCCTGGGCCTGCACCCACATCTCCCCCAGGTCCAACATCTCGAGGCCTCCTGCTGGTACTCTCTGCCCTATCCCTATGGGTGTAAATTGGCCACCAGGCCCAGTGGCACTCAGGATAGTCAATGACCTCACCCAGGGTCTATGTGCCACCTGGCCCCAGCCAGCCAGGGGCTTAAATGGCAGTCCAGAGGCCTTAAGCTAGATAGCAAGAGGAATGTCCTTACTGCGGGGAGGGGGTGTGTGGGGATGTGCTAGATCCAGTGACTGGGGGGACTTTTAATAATAGAACCCGAAGCTCAGGCAGGGCACTGGGGGATGGGCATAATGGCCTCTCAGCTTCCTTTAGGGGCATACCCCAAATCACTTGAGCCATGAACAGGCTGGACTGGGTGCTGGAGCCCTCCCCAGGGCTTGAAGCTTGTTGAGAAATTCTGGTGGTGGGCTGCTTGTTCAGTGTCCTGGTTCAGTGCCACTGGCCAGGCAGGCCTTGCGGAAACAGCACTACCGTCCCACCAGGGCGGTAGGATTTCCTGGCTCACCGGGTCCTTCTGCACCAGGGACATCCCCCTAAGGGGGAGGCAGGGCCAGAGCTCTCTGGAGGAAACCCACTCCCACCCCAGCCAGGACCTGAGCGTGTGTCACAGGGCCCCAGTGGCAGGAGTGTGCGACCCTGTGTGGTGGGCAGGCAGGTGAAGCTGGAATCATCACCTCTCTTCAGAGTGTCAAACTGAGGCTTGAGTTTGCTCAGAGGACAGGGATGGCCATGGGTGGGTCTCCTGTGTTATAGTCACTCCTAACTCCTATACCGGCCCGCTCAGCCCTCTGACTGGGACTACCAGAGAGGCACTTGGGGGTGCCTGTCCCCTCTCAGCTGCAGGTGTGTGCTGCAGCTCCTCCTAAAAGGACACAGGCCACCTGCAGGCTGGGTGGTGGCTCCCAGGGGGCCACGGCAGCAACCTTGGGGCAGTGGCAGCCCCTCAAGGCCTCCCTTCAGAGAGTCTCCGCTTGCAGACCCACAGAGAAGGGGGTTCAAGAGGGAGCCTGGGAGCAGAGCGTGGCAGGGAAATGCCTTTATTTATCCTGGACAGGTGTGGCTGGGCCTGCAACATGAGCTGCCTTCTCACCCCACCCTAGCCAGTTCTCCAGGAAGTGGGGAAGGGGAGCAACCCAGAGAGGGAGCAGCTCCAAAGGCCCAGCCCCGACTCTGCCCTGGCAGCTGGCCAGAGGCTGGAGCCATGGTCTAGGGTCTCACCTTTGTGCCTCTCATGCCCGCGCTTTGGGGAGACGAGCATGCTTTGTTAGGCTCTGCTGCTCTCAGCTGTGTCGCCTCATTTACCTGCTCAGTCTCAGTTTTTCTCACTATTAAAATGAAGATAGCGGCCTGGGCACGGTGCTCATACTTATAATCCTAGCACTTTGGGGGGCCAAGGGCGGCAGATCACTTGAAGTCAGGAGTTTGAGACCAGCCTGGCCAACATGGTGAAACCCCCATCTCTCCTAAAAATACAAAAATTAGCCGGGTGTGGTGGTGTGCACTTGTAATCCCAGCTACTCGGGAGGCTGAGGTAGGAGAATTGCTTGAACCCAGTAGGCCAAGGTTGCAGTGAGCTGAGATCGAGCCACTGCACTGCAGTCTAGGTGACAGAGTGAGACTCCATCTCAAAAATAAATTAATTAATTAAAATAAAATGGTGCCTTCCACACCTGTGAGAGCTCTAACAGGCACTTGTGAAAACTTTTCACATGTTGTCTACCAGGACTGGTTGTGAGGCTGGTCAAGTGGGGGGCTGAGCCTGGGCCAAGGAGGGGCCTGCCTCTCTATGGAAGCCCTCCGTCCCTCGGGCCTCAGCCGCCCTGCCTGCAGGCTCACCTGGAGCACCAGCCCAGAGGCCTCTCTTCCTCCTTTGCTGGTTTCGGTTCCAGTATTTATCAGACTCTCCCAGCAGTGATGGGGACATGCTGAGGACAGAGGGTCTCTGGGGAGAGGAAGAGGGATGGGCTGAGACTATTCTGGGGTAGCTGTGCCTGCAATTCCTGGAATTTCGGGGCTGCTGGAGCGCATAGTGTTATTTCTTGGGCAGCTCTTAGCAGTGCTGACAGGCCGTGCTGTTTATAGCTGCACTGAAGGTCAGGCAAGCCTCTGAGGGCTTCTGTGGGGCTGGCAGGGGCCTACCAGCGACATCCATCTATCAACAGGGGAAGATAAGCGGCCAGAGGCTCAGAAGCTCACAGCTAGGGAATGCATTCTTGGAGGTCCCCCAGGCCAGGTCCTTCCTGCCACTCAGAACTGCATCTGACTCTGCGAGAGCTCCAAAAAGAGAGGACTCAAGGCTGGCTGGTCCTGGGGAATGAACTAGACCCCTAGAGACCCCCAGGCCAGGACACACGGCAAAGGCAACTGCATGAGCAGCCCCAGGGCTCCGTGGCATTCCAGGGTAGCCAGTGTCAGGACTGCAGGGCTATCTGAGGAAGCCTGGGCCAGGCCCTGCAGGGGAGCCCTCTGGTCTGGGGACTAACTCCACAATTCTGAGTCTTTTTCCTTTTCTACATGGTCCTCTCTCATCCAGAGGCTGCCCCTGACTGCAAAGACCCTCCCCAACACCGAGCCCTCTCACCCCCAAACACAGCTTCAGCCAGACTCCACCTCTGCCCAGGAACCACTCTTGGACACAATAATGGACCTTTCTGGGGGCCCCTGAGAGCCAGTGCCCATAAGGGCATTTTACTGGCCACAACCAAGACACAGATGGAACTGTTGACCTGGACAGGAGGAAGAAAAGCAGGAGAGACTCAAGAGACGCTCGAGGAAAGCCAGGGGAGGTGTGGTCAGCTAGAGAGGGGGCTGTGTTCCCTGCCTTTGGACACAGGAAGTCACTGATACGTGTGGAGTAGTGGGGCCAAAGGCAGGCGGCTGTGTGTGAGCAGGTGGGAGGCAGTGGCAGTGGGGCCAGGACGTGCAGGTCACTTCTCAGAGGAGTCTGGGGGCGCAGAAAGGAGACATGACAAGAGGCAGTTGGAGCCATCCAGGCAGGCAGGCAGAGGCTTATTTACCAGCCAGGGTGGGGGTGGGGAGTGGGACCACGGGGAGATAGAAGGTTCCAGTGAGAGGGTGAGCATGAGCAAAGCCCCAGGGGAGGCCAGATGGGAAGGGAGCGAGCAGGGCAAGACAGTAATTTAATCATACAATGAAAATGCACTTTGGGCTCCCCCAATCCAGTCAGGGAGTCTGGGAGTGTGTGGGGGAGCTGCCGGAGCTTGAACCCTTCCTACCCATCTGCTGCCTGCCCTCAGCCTCCACCCACCACATCTACACTGGCAGATCTAGAAGGAGAGGAAGGCAGGGGTCTGCCTGGTTTGAACACCAGGAGTGAGCGATGGCCAGAAACTTCTGCAGAGCCCAGCTGCTCTCCCTGCTGCCAGAGAACTGGGGAAATAGGAGCCAGTGGCATGGGTGCGTCTGAAGCCCACTGGCGCCTCCTTTTACCTGGACCCTGGACAGAACTTTCCTCCCCTCCCCGCAACACCCAGGTCCCTCTAGGGCCAGCAGGCTGGCTCAGAACTGGTCAGTCAGAGCTGGCCTCTCAAGCCCCACCCTCTGCCAGCTGTGGATCTTGTTTCCTGTGAAACCCGGGGATGCAGACTGCCAGCCTCGCACCTTCTGGGGGTAGCAGATGGGGTCAGCACTGTGCCTTCTGCATTTGGAGTTTTCCTGAAACTTTCTCAACTCTCCACTCTCCTTACATAATCCCCTGTTTAACGACTTAATCCTCACAACAATCCCAAGAAAGGCATTGTCACTCTCTTGACACTGGAGGGCTTGGAGGCTGGCACCTAAGCCGGGGGCTGGCTCTTACTGGCACCTGTGCTCCTCCTTTGCTGCCTCCCCGCCCCTAGCCCTCAGCACGCACAGGTGGCTCTGGCACCAACTCTCGCTGAGCTGCCCTTGCGGGTACCCTAAGACCTTGGCTCAGCAAGGCAGAATGGCTCCTAGGGGTAGGGGGCTGATCTTGACCTCCAAACACCTGCAGCCTGTCTTGGGAGCTTTGGAGACAGGAGCTGGGTGCCCCACCCTGAGGCCATTCTAGGCTCTGCCCCGGGTTGAGTTTCCAGGGTTTAGAGGGGCCCATTGGCTGGAGAAGGCTGAAATGTGAAGTGGGAATGAGACACTCATTCAAGGGAGATATTTAAATGCCCAAAAGGATATAGAAAGATTAAAAAGAAAAAGAAAATCACAGCTCCAAGAACTTGGGTTCTTTGGGCCCTTTCTGAAACACAGAAAGGGAAAGAGGAGGATGGAGTCAGACAAGAGAGACGCGGAAGCATCATGCCTAGATTGCACTCTCCATGAGCCCTGGGATCCGGGCAAGGGTCTGAGGGTGGCCCCCTTTCAACCCACCCAGGCAGACTGCTCTTGCGATGGGGTGAAAGCATCAATGGCTCCTGGTCATCCATAGGGTTCCTGCCTCCATCCTGCCTGGAGCACCTCCCTAGAGAAGGATATCAGCACCCTCAGCCCCGAGGCATCCTGAGGGATGTTGGGCCCTGCTCAGGGCAGCCAAAGGCCAGGCCAGCTGAGCCTTGACAAGGAGACACAGCTTCAAAGGAGAGGCGCCGGGCAGGGGATCCAGCTTAGCCACTCCCCTCTGGTCAGAGGCTTGGCTACTGACCAGACCCCAGTAGGCTGAGCTCTCTCTTGGGACCAAGTATCCCCCCAGCCCACACCTGAGGATGAGGGGGAGCCAGGCAGGTCCAGGTGAAAGGAAATGTGGAGACCTGGAAGGGAGGGCTGGTGCCAGCTGACCCACGCCTACGGGAGAAACAAGTCTCCGAGGCAGCTCCAGAGGGAGAACATTCAGATGGCTCTGCAGAGGGCCCCGCTGATCTGGCTGTCCCCGGACTCTTTTGTATGTCGTTCTGGTGCTACTGCTCATGCTGTCATCATGATCTTCTGGACACAACTCCCATCCTTCCTGGTAGCGTCTCCTCTGTGACCGAGTTCCCCGCCCTTCTGGGTGGGGTCTGCAGCAGCCCAGCCCTGCAGGGGGCTGACCCCTTCTCTGTAGGTGGTTAGAAGCATTTGGGGGTGCCCTGCCATGAGAGAGCCTTGCTGTGGGGGTGTCCTGCTGTGGAAGAGTCCCATGGGCAGGTCACTAGGACAGAACAGGCATTGCAAAATTCTCCCTGAAAAGAAGTACTCTGGTCCCTGCAGCTTTCTTTGAAATGTCCAGGAAATGAGATGGGTTGATACATGTGCAGGGAGGGAGTGCGATAAAGCAAAGTGAGTGAAATGTTATCGTAAAGCCATGGTGGCGGCTGTTCAGGTGTGCACTTTAGAATATTTTCTACTTTTTCTGCCTAGAAATTTGTAAAAATGTCTACAATAAAATGTTGGAGATCGCATAGAGGAGTGAGGAAAGATGATTTTCTGCAGGACAGGCCTGGCTGGGCAGCTCAACTTGCCCCCAGGAGTCCCCTCCGTCTAGAAAACTGTTTTATTGTCTTTTGCTGATGTTGGTTTCTGTCCTTTGTTCACCTCTACACTCAAGGCAGCAACACACTCCTGTCATTCACAGAGGCTATGGCAATGAGTTTGGGGGTAAGGACTATGTGTATTTTAAGAAATCTCAAGTCTCTCTAAGATGCCCCTTCGGAGCCTGGAGGACAGGCTGGACTTTGCGAAGCAGACACTGTGGCTTCCCAGCAGTCCAGGCATTTGTCTCTGTGTTGTCCTTTCCTGTCTCTGCAGATTCCAGGGCTGGGGGAGGGGTGCTCTGGGCACAAGGTGGCCAGTATTTTAAGAGGGAACCTCAAGCTGGGTATGCTGGCTCATGTCTGTAATCCCAGCACTTTGGTAGGCTGAGGCAGGCGGATCACTTCAGGTCAGGAGTTCAAGACCAGCCTGGCCAACATGGTAAAACCCCATTTCCACTAAAAATACAAAAATTAGCCAGGCATGGTGGTGTGCCCTTGTGGTCCTAGCCACTCGGGAGACTGAGGCGGGAAAATCACTTGAACTCAGGAGGCGGAAGTTGCAGTGAGCCGAGATCATGCCATTGCACTCCAGCCTGGGTGACAGAGTGCGATCATGTCTCAAAAAAACAAAAGGACACCATAGCCCCTAAGGCTGAAATGGCAGATTAACAGCATTGGAGAGGGCTCTCCCGGTCTTGCTGTTATCACCCACATAGTGTAGGGCAGTGTTTGTGTGACCGGTAACATGGCCATGCAGAAACAATTCAGTTCCTGGGCTGCGTCTGCAGAGCCCATCTGGGAATGGGCTGGGCACTGGTGAATGGTAACTGCAGGGCATCCTGGTTTGGAAGGGGCTTCCCTCTGAGGGGCCTGGCAGGAACTTCCATCCATGTCTGTAAGCCCAGGGCCTGGCCAGAGCAACAGCCAGACTTGGCACCTGGGGCAAGTGACTGTCCCCAGAGCCTCTCTGGGCACCATCTAGGATGGTTCTCAGGCCTTGGCCTGAATCTAGCTTCTGCCAGCGCTAGGAACTGGCTTGGTGCTTGGGTTGTAGCCAGAAAGGTGACTGGGATGTACCCAGAGAAGCCCAGAGAACTGGCTGGTGGGCATGTTTGGGAGGCGAAGCCAAGGAACACCTCCAGCCACAGCTTGCTGGGGGTGGGGTCCAGAGCCTCTTCTTTCCTGTGATGTCACTGAAGGCCAGGCCTGCATGGCACTCCTCATGATGTCATGGGGGCCGGGGACCTCCAACACGGTGTTGTGGGAGTCAGGTCATAAAGCCACTCTATGTGACATTAGCAGGGGCCAGCACATTCCGTGTGATGTCACAGGGGGTACAGCCAGAGTTTCTGGCATTCTATGAGGTATCTTTAGGGGTGGGGCTGCTAATGGCACTAGGGGCCAGCCATCAAGCCATTTTAGGTGACATCATTAGACCCTCTGGAATTCTGCATCTCATGTGATATCACTGTGGGTGGGGCCGCCACAGTATTCAGCGTGCTATTACTGGAGGCCGGGCCTGCAGAATTTGGCATTGTGCATGATGTCACCGAGAGTGAAATCTGAGCCATGATGACATCCCAAGTAATGTTCCGTGAGGTGTGGCCTTCCTGAGATCCCATGGGGAATTCCCAGGGTGGAGTTGCAGTGGCATTCTGTGTGGTTACACTGAAGATGGGGCCTCCAGACTGTAACATTCTGTGATGTTACTGGGGCGCAGGATTTGGGAACTGGCCCCCACACCTGCGCCCCACCTTCTGGCAGTATGACGCCAACTACAGAACCCTAAGCCCTGCCCCATTTCCCAGCCAACTTTGCTCACCCAGGCAGAGTTGCTGGCTACCTCACCCTCTCCACATCTGCCAGGCAGCACAAAGCACCTGGGACTAAGATGCTTTTGAGCGGGTGCATTTATCCTGCCCTCCAGCCTGGCAGTGTCTCTGGGATACTGCTGTGTCTTAGCTCTGCATCTCTCTTTTCTCCTGGAGTCTGAAAAGTGCTCCATAGCTTTGCAGGCTGCAGGGGTTATAAGAAGCTAACCAAGATTACAAATAGCCAGCAATTTTTATTTTTTTTGGAGACAGTCTCACTCTGTTGCCCAGGCTGGAGTGCAGTGGCACAATCTCAGCGCACTGCAACGTCCGCCTCCTGCGTTCAGTCAAGGGTTCAAGTTATTTTCCTGCCTCAGCCTCACAAGTAGCTGGGACTATAGGCATACGCCACCATGTCCAGCTAATTTTTTTGTATCTATGGTACAGACAGGATTTCACCATGGTGGCCATCTTGGCTTTCACCATGTTGAAGGCTGATCTCAAACTCCTGACCTCAGGTGATTCACCTGCCTCAGACTCCCAAGGTGCTGGAATTACAGGCATGAACCACCACACCCAGCCACCTGCAAGTTTTTTTTTAAGAGACAGGGTCTTCCTTTGTCACCCATGCAGGAATTCAGTGGTGCACAATCATAGCTCATTGTAACCTCAAACTCCTAGGCTGGAGTGACCCTCTCACCTGCCTCCTGAGTAACCAGAACTACAACCATGCACACCACACCCTGCTAAATATTTTTAATTTTGTAGAAACAGGGTCTGGGCTATGTTGCCCAGGCTAGCCTCAAACTCCTGGCCTCAAGCAATTCTCCTACCTCAGCCTCCCAAAGTGCTGGGATCATAGGCATGAGCCACCATGTCCGGCAGCCTTCAAACCTTAATAGCTCAGCACAACAAAAGTTTCTCAATAATCCAGCGTCTAATACAGTGCTCCTTAATCATCTCTCCTCCTCTCCATTCTGTGCATTCAGTCAGTCAAGCAGAGAGTGTACAGGATCACAAAGAAGGTTGCTAGGTGAAGACCTGGAAGGGGCGTACATTGCTTCCACCCTCATTCCATTGGCCAGAGCTAGTCTCATGGCCTCAGTCAGACACAAAGCTCTAGGCAATGTGGTAGCCACATGCTGGGAAGAGGAACTAGGCTTGGTAAGCAGCTCGTACTGGCAGTAGCGGATGAAAGACAAAATGATGGCCTCTGCTGAATGCTCCCGGTGACTCTTCCCTAAGGACTGGCCTGTCCTCGGGACCACCTTCCTTATGCTCACCCCCCACCTCTGCTGTCCAATCAGATCACACCAGGCAGCAAGGCAGCCCAGTCCCAGCTCAGCCAGGGCGACCTCGTGGTAGCCATTGACGGCGTCAACACGGACACCATGACCCACCTGGAGGCCCAGAACAAGATCAAGTCTGCCAGCTACAACCTGAGCCTCACCCTGCAGAAGTAGGTGGGAGCTCTCCAGAGCAGGGGGCGGAGGCTTGGGTGTAGGCATGGGGCGGGGGCCAAAAGAGGGATTGTCCCATAGCAATTGAGTGGGCCCAGCCCTGGGCTGCAGAACTGTGCAGGTAGGTAAGGACAGCCCTGGGCCAGAGGAAGGACCAGGCTCAAGTCATTGTCAAGCACCTAGAGGCTGACATTACTGCCTCACTTTACAGATGAGGCTGAGAGGGTGGTCCTGGTGCTGCGCTTATGTGGGCCATCGGGCCTGGAAGCCAGATCTTCCCTGCTTCCACTTTGCCCAGGCAGCCCCCAATGACATAGCAGGGGCCCATGGATGCTGACCAAAGTGTCCAAGGGCCATGACTTCTCCATCCTTGTCAGGCCCAGGGCCTTCCTGTGGAGATCCAGCCCACGGGGTGGACAGTGGATGTAGGGCCCTCTGGCTCAGCTGCCCGGCTGTCTGTTGCTCTCCCCTCACCAGCCTTGCTCAGGCAGGAGCTCCTGGCCCCAGAAGCAACTTCCTCACTTAATCTCATTTCTGGTTTCTGCAGATCGAAGCGTCCCATTCCCATCTCCACAACAGCACCCCCAGTCCAGTCCCCTCTGCCGGTGATCCCCCACCAGAAGGTAGGTGCTGACTGTGGCGGTGGGGCCCACTCGGCTGTGGTTCCTGGAGTGCTGGCGCTGGTCAGCCTGCCTGGTCTTTGGCTGGTCCAGTTGGGCCGACCCCTGCCCCTGCTGCGGCTGACCCTGGGGAAGTGAGGCAGGCCCTTGAGAGAGGCTTTCAAGCCACTCCTGAATAGTGGATGTGGGAATGCTGGCCTGGGTGCAAGCCACCCTTGCCATGCCTCGTGGCTGGGCTGATAGGAAACCAGCTTGGACAGCAGTATTCTCAGGAGAGGGGTCCCCCTCCCAGCCAGGCAGGGGACAAGCATCTAGGCTCTGACCCTCCTCTGCTGAAGGGGCCGGGGCTGGGTGACTATGGCCAAGGCCAGCTTGAGGAGGAGCTCCAGGCTTGGAGGGGCCTGCCAGCCTCAGGCTTTTCCCCCACCCAGATCTCTCCCTCTGGTTTCCACTTCCCCACCTGCCCCTCCCAAGTGCATGCCCCTGTAGCCCATAGGGCATGCAGGCGATGGCCTTTGAGGGAGGCACGGGGGAGAAGGGAGGCCAAGCCCTGGCTCCATACTTCACCATTGCTTGGGCCCTTCCCAGGCCCCACTAAGCAGCTCAACCCCCAGGGTTCCCTGCACAACTTCTCCCGCTGCATGGGCTCACAGTGAACCCACCTGTCCAGTGGGGCAGATTGGGCGGGGGGCGGGTAGAGAGAGAGGAGAAAAAAGAGGCTGACTGGGGTAGGGTAGGTCACAGATTGGGAAAGTGGGTGGAGGGCTGCTTGGAAGATGCAGAGGTGAACTGAGGACCCCAAATGTCAGCTACCCACTTCCTCAGCTTCCCTCTTCACCTCCCTGCCACCTGCCCACAGCCAGCCCAGGGACCCCATCTCGCTGGCTGTGTGGGGTCAGTGGAGCAGGAGGCTGGGCTATGCCCACTGGGTGCCACTCTCAGGGGCAGGGGGAACAGACACAGAACGGGCCATCCCCTGAGCCCTGTACCCACTTCCTTGGGCCCTGGGGTATGGCAAGTTTGGCTTGGTTTCTGTGCAGGGCTTGGCACTCTGCCCAACTGGATGCCAGCCTCAGGACGGGCCAGGGGCCATGTGCCTGTGTGCTCCTCCGCCAGTGCCCTCCCTTCCAGGTGCCACGCCCAGGTGCTCTGGGCTTCAGGCTGTGGGGCTAGCACTAACGCATCTGTTTCAGGTCCACACAGGAGCGCTGGGACGCATGTGGCCTCTAACCGCTCTCTTCTCTCTCCCCTGCATGGCCTGCCCTGTGCCAGGACCCCACTCTGGACACGAACGGCAGCCTGGCGGCACCCAGCCCCAGCCCCGAGGCAAGGGCCATCCCTGGCACCCCCGGCACCCCGGAGCTCAGGCCCACCTTTAGCCCTGCCTTCTCCCGGCCCTCCGCCTTCTCCTCACTCGCCGAGGCCTCTGACCCTGGCCCTGCACGGGCCAGCCCGAGGGCCAAGACCAGCCCGGAGGGGGCCTGGGACCCACTCAGCCCGAAAGCCCTGCCGGGCTCGAGCCAGCCAAGGCAGTATAACAACCCCATTGGCCTGTACTCAGCAGAGACCCTGAGGGAGATGGCTCAGATGTACCAGATGAGCCTCCGAGGGAAGGCCTCGGGTGCCGGACTCCCAGGAGGGTAGGTAATGGGCATGAAGCTCTCCATGCGTGGCCTGGGCCACCTGGGTCCTCGGTGTTCAGCAGACGCCTGGTCAGGTGGTCAGAGCAAGGCACTGGCCCCAATCCAGCCAGCCCCGAGCCCGCAAGGCCAGCGATGATCCTGTGGCGTTTGCGTGAGCCAGGCACACCAGCATTTTATACAACCGCCCTAGGGTGACATGTCGGATTTTGCAGAGAAAGAAACTGAGGCTCAGAGAAGGTTAAGTCACAGTCCATTTGTCCGGCTACCACGTGGCCGAGCCAGTCCTGAATGCAGGAGACTCTGACTTCCAAAACTTTCTCACTAGGCTACCCGCTAGAACAGGACAGCACAGCCTGCTGCCTTCATTAATGGAGTCCCCACCCCCTGGGAGGACAGAGGCAGGAGCAGGGGAGAGTTCCAGAGGTGGAAAAGCGAGTTCTCTGGGACTAGGAATAGTCTGGGAAGCTGCCTGGAGGAAGGAGCCCCTGAGCTGTACATGGAGAGACTCTTGGGCAGTGGCATGCAGGGAGCAGATTTGCAGGACTGACCTTGGCCAGGGTGGGACTGCGAGGAAGCAGGACCCAAAAGAGAAAGGGGCTGTGCAGAACAGCAGCCTCACCCCTGAGATCTGGGGGTACTCTGGGAGCACAGCAGTTAAAAGGACACAGGGCTGGGGCACTGTGGAGGGGGCCAAGGGAACGGAGTCCCCATACTGGGACTGTGTTAGCGCCAAGACTTCACGCTTGTTCTCTCACCCTGACTTCTACTCCCGTCCTGTGCAATTGGCATAGTGCTCTCTGGTCAGGGCAGGCTGAGTGGAGGCAGTAGAGCCTAGTGGTTCAGGGTTCCTCTTCTGAATCATGGAAGAATCACACTGTCCATGTCTCAGGGTTATTGGGAGGACAAAGGGCCCAACACTTGTAAAGCTCTGAGCTTTGTTCTGTCACCCACTGAACAAAGCTCTGGCCTGGAGCCACCCAGAAGAGTCACAGTAGGAACATGGTCAGTCTGGCCCAAGCCCATGCCCTTCCCTTTGCCCTTGCAGCAGAAAGCACCTGTGCCCCATCAGGCTACTGCTCCCTGTGGCCCTCAGCTTCCCCAGCTCCCCTGCTCTTTCTCGGATCCTCAGTGAAGCTGGCCTCTGGCACCACACGGCTTGCTTCCCTTACCTGAGGTGACAGACCTATATACACCCCCAGGGTTCCCCAGTAAAGGACTGTTGCCAGAAAACTCAGGGAATAATAGAACAGAGATGGCCTCCTTGTCCTGCCTTTGTTGGGCTGGTAGGTCTTCCTGGTCCCTTCCAGGGACTGGCCCCAGGCAGGGAGGTCAGCCTCTGGTGGCCTGGGACTCCCAGGAGACCCACCTGCAATGATGATAATGTCTCCCCATTCCGACCCTGCACTCTGGCTATGGGTCAGCTAACAGTCCACATGCCTTATCTCTCAGCAACCCTTTCTACCACAACTCTCAGCAACTCCAGAGGTGGGCATGATTTCCCCCATCTTATAGCTGGAAAATAGACGCTCAGAGAGGCAAGTGATTTGCCCAAGGTCACACAGCTAGTAAATGGCAGACAGAACTGGCATGCAGGTCTGCCTGACTCCACTTTGCATTGAGACAGGGATTTGTCGGCTGGTCCGAGTGCAGTGGTGTTTACAACTAATTGATCACAACCAGTTACAGATTTCTTTGTTCCTTCTCCACTCCCACTGCTTCACTTGACTAGCCTTTAAAAATAATTAAAAAAAAAAAAAAAAGAGAGAGAGAGAGAGAGACAGGGACTTGTCTATCTGCTCAGGGAAGTGAGGGGCCAGGCCCACCTGTACTTCCCAGGGTGCTCGAGGTACCCTGCCACTGGTGCAGGGACTGCACAGACCCTGATGAATGTGTAAATTATTACCTAGTGCTGAGAGCAGCAGCGTTTGACAGTTTCCTCCAAGGGATAGTGGGCTAGGGGAGGGTGTGCAGTGGGTGCATTATCCAAAGTGAAAGCTGATGCTGCTGTCTCAGGCCATGCCGGCAGGAAGGGCTAGAGCGTCTGACCTGGGCTGGCCTAGGGCAACCTCTGCTGGGCTGAGGCCACCACCTTTGATAAGTGTCTGCTCACAGGCAACAGGGTCAGCAAGTGCTAATCCCTGTGCTTGTCCACGGCACACTTCCCCTGTGCTGAGCGCCTTAGACTCAGGACCCGTTCAGTCTGCACAACCCACCTGCGTGGTAGACACTACATCTCAATATAAAGAATTAGAAAACAGGCTGAGACAGGGGGGTAATTTGCCCAGAGTCATAGTGCTAGGAAGAGGTGGGGTCACGACTTGAACTCTGTCCTGTCTGGCTCCAAAAGGAAGCCCCTTCCGCTGCTCTCTCCTCTGGGCAGCTTGCAGTGCAATTCCTTGGCAGCTCGTATCCTCTTGGAAGGGGGAGAGAGAAACAGATGTGGTGCAAGCGCGGGCAGGCATGGGCATTCCTGCAGCTCCCTTCTTCTCCTCCGCTCTGGGGCTGGTGCTGAAGGACAGTGTCCCTCAGGCCACGCAGTGCAAGGGCCCCTGGGCAGGTCTTGTATCTTTGGTTCATCTTCCCCAAGACCCAGGCACTGGCTCCTCTCAGATGTGTCTGCTGCAGCCATCCCAGCCCCAGGTCCTGGGTGGGAGAAGCTAAACAGGAGGCAGGAATCAATGCCAAAGAAGGAGCAGGCTGCCAAGGCAGGGCAGAGGCAGCCCCCACCCTCGCCAGGCCAACACTGCCCTCTACAGGGGGCACGAGGCTGGTCAGGGCAAGAGCTGACCCTGCAGCTGTCAGCACTGGCCAAACATGGAGAAGGAATGGAGCTCCATGCTGGCTCTTTCCTAATATAGCTCCACTTGCAGCTATTTTGAGCCTGGGAAGACAGAGGGAATTTTATCAGTTCCAAGGCAGTGGCGGACCTGCGGCACAGCAGGGCCCTCTGTGCCGCTCGCTGGGGCCAGGGACTGCTGACTTGAGCCTGGCTCCCCAGGGTTTGGCTGTAAATGACCAGGGCCAGGCTGGCCAGGGCCCAGGATCCTCCAGCCAGAGCCCACACTGGATAGATTCAAGCAGGTGGCAGAGTTTGGAGAAAGATCTCACCAGCTTCTGCACTGTCTCCCTCACAGGCCCCAGAGAGGACCGCTAGCCACAGGGTCTGCCACTGCAGGGAAATTGCATTTAAAGAAACACAAAACAGACACTGCTTTCCCTGAAGAGACCATGCTCTGGGAGGCTCACTCTCAGGTCAGAGTGAAAGGCAGGAGCCTCTCACTGCGCTACCTCGGCCGGTCGCTTTCCTTCAGCAAACCTTGAGCTCACACTTCTCCCTGCACCTCCTCGCTCCTCCATCCTGCCTCGTTCCTGGCCCACAAGGCCTTTAGGAGTGGTCCTTGGGGACTGTGCACCCCATTCCCCTGTACCCCAAGAAAAGCAGCCAGAGTTGCCTGCGTCTCTTCTGGAAGGGAGAGGAGGTCAGGGTTTGGAGGGGGAATAGGTAACCCCACACACACCCCACCACCCATACCACTGCAATGCCTGCTCAGGACAGAACTCCAGAGCTGCCCCCACAAAACAGACTCTGAGTCCAGAGCTGCTGATGGGCAGGGAGGCCCCTGGGCCTCAGTCTTTTCCTTAGCAGCCACAGCTGGTCCTGTCTCCATTCCCAGCTTCCTCTCTGGGGTCTATAGCCAGACTTGTATGGGGCGATTCATGTACGTGGTGCAAGTGCTCACGAAGATGGACAAGAAAACCCTTCTTCTGGCAAAGCAGAGGGCACTGGTCCCCGCCCCCCCCCTCCCCCCCCCTGCCGAGAGGAGAACACTGCAGTGTCGGTCTCTAAACCAAACCGAGGGTCCCGGATTCTGCGATTCCTGGCTCAGCTCTCCCTCCTCGCTCCTTGCTCTCCTCACCCAGTGCGGTTTGGGCTGGGTCTGCCTCCGCAACGACCAGGCTGAGGATGGCCCCGGCGCTCAAACTCCTCCTCCTGGCGGAGCCTCCCTCTGACCACCCTGTCTTCTTTGCCCTTTTCCTCCCCAGGTGGTAGTCAACTCTCCAGCCAAGTTAGTATCAAAGGACAGCATGTGTGTGCGCTTGCGTGCCGGCCCCAGCATGTGTCTGCGTGTGTCTGGCGTGGATAGGATGTGTCTGCTGGCATGTGTACATGTGTGTGCATATGTATGAGCGGGGTGCACTCACGCCCCTGGGTGAGCCTGCATGTGTGTGAAGCTAGAGTAGAAGCATTTGGGGATGGGACTGCAGGCTCCATCTGATGGTTCTAACTTCATTCCCAATTTCCTGCTGCAGCTGCTTAAGACGCGCCTGGGGTTGGTGATGGTGTGGGGGTGGGTCGCGATGCTGCGCTGCTGCTGGGCCTGTGTGAGCCTGAAGACCTTTCTGTCCTGGCGACCCCTCAGAGGGGCTGCGCTGGATCTTGTCTGCCCAGGGAGCGCACCTATCTGTCGGAGGGAAGAGCCTCCCTTGGGTAGAGGCTGGCCAGCCACACGGCAAGCTCGACTTGAGGGGTCTGGGCAGCCGGAGCCCTGCTCTGAGGAAGAAGCACATGTCCTGAAGCGCCTGGAAGAGCAGAGCCCTGGGCCGCCAAGGGGGTAGCCTGCAGGAAGAGCCCCTTCACAGAGGAACCTTGCTCAGAATCCCTGTGGGTGCCCGCCGCTTTTTGCCTTTGGGGAGTTCTGGACTCAGCTTGGGCTGCTGCTCCCGTCCCCTACCTCCAGCCCTACGCCCCTACTCTCCCTGCTGTGTGTGGTGGGAGATCTCTCTGTGCCTGGCAGCCCCTGCAGATCCTGGGAGGGAGCTCAGGCTGAGTCAGGCCCTGCAGGGCATCTGGGAACGCTGAGGTGGGCAAGGAAACCCTTCTATGGCCAAGAATGGTGGCTCATGCCTGTAATCCCAACACTGTGAGGGGCCGAAGCAGAAGGATCAGCTTGAGGCCAGGAGTTCAAGACCAACCTGGGCAACATCATGAGACTCTGTCTTAAAAAAAAAATTTTTTTTTAAATTAGCTGGGCATAATGGCACATGCTTGTGGTCCTAGCTACCTCAGGAGGCTGAGGTGAGAGGATCACTTGAACCCACGAGGTTGAGGCTGCAGTGAGCAGAGATCACACCACTGCACTACAGCCTAGGCAACAAAGCGAGACCCTGTCTCATAAAAACAAAAACAAACAAACAAAAACCAAGAAAGGAAAAAGAAAACCTGCACTGGGCTTTGTGGGAGGGTACCAAGGATGTTCCTGAATAGACCCAGACCACCCACCATCGGGAGGCTTGTGTAGCCTACGGGGGATGAGGGCGTCGGCTCTGGGAGATCTCTCTCAACACCCACCGTGCCCAGCCCTTGCCTTGGCCACCCGTGTAACCACCACCTGTTGCCCTTTTCTCCTCCTCCCTGCCCACACTCCCGCACCCCTCCCCCAGCGCGGACTACCAGGAACGATTCAACCCCAGCGCCCTGAAGGACTCGGCCCTGTCCACCCACAAGCCCATTGAGGTGAAGGGGCTGGGCGGCAAGGCCACCATCATCCACGCACAGTACAACACGCCCATCAGCATGTACTCCCAGGACGCCATCATGGACGCCATCGCAGGGCAGGCCCAGGCCCAGGGCAGTGACTTCAGTGGGTAAGCACCTCCCTCCTCCACTGCCACTCAGCGCCTCCAGAGCCCGAGGGGTCTGGGCCATTGGGCGCCATCGGGACCAGCTTTCTTCCCTCACGTTGGACCTCCTGGGGGCGCAGCCCTTGGAGGGGAGCCAGCCTTCACCAGAGCCTTCTGGAATGTGGGTATCCTCTCTTCAGATCCTCTCCACAGTCAGCTTTAGGAGAAGGGTGGAGAAATGCAGAAAATGGTGGCTCTTCAAAGTGCTTTTCACGGCCTCTGCATTTCCCAGGCTCCATGAGGAGGCTGGCGTAAGAAGAGACTTCTACAGTCCTCTTAACAAGGGGACCATTCTGGAGGCCCCCAGGCCTCTCACAGTGAAGTTATCCTTTGGGGAGGGGGAAGTTGCCTGGTTCTTCCAGCGCTGAGAATCAATTCAAATACACTCACTGGGTTTCTGGTTTGGGAAGGAGTCTGCAACCAACCATCCACAGTACTGCTGGCAACCAGTCCCACTGATGTCAGCAATCCCTTCCTCTTTGTCCCAGGAAACCTGGCCTCAGGGCAGTGGCATTTAAGATATCCTTGGTTCCTGGAATCCACCTGTTAGCTATGGTTGGGGAATTTGAGGGGTGGTAAAGAAAGAGTTGGCTGAAAATCATTTGTGGATGAAAAATGCTAGCAATGCAAACATTCAGGCAGACAGACCTCTCTCTGTGTGTCTCCATGTCCCCCTCTCTCTGTGTGTCTCCGTGTCCCCCTCTCTCTGTATGTCTCCGTGTCTCCCTCTCTCTGTGTGTCTCCGTGTACCCCCTCTCTGTGTGTCTCTGTGTCCCCCTGTCCGTCTCCATGTCCCCCTCTCTCTGTGTGTCTCCATGTCCCCCTCTCTCTGTGTGTCTCCGTGTCTCCCTCTCTCTGTGTGTCTCTGTGTCTCCCTCTCTCTGTGTCTCTGTCTCCCTCTCTCTGTATTCTCTTTCTGTCTTCCTCCTTGTTGCTCTCTCTTTCTCTCTCCCCATCTCTCATGTGTGTGTGTGTCTGTCTGTTGTTTCTTACACACACACACACACACACACACACACACAAACACACAGAGTCCCTCACTGTTTTCAACTTGGGAATATCGCAGTGTTGGCTGAGTATCAATCTGGGCAATATCTTAGCTCTGGGTCAGGATATCCTAGGAACTCAAGGCAGAAAGTCTTGAAATGATGGCGATGCTTTTTTTCCAAAGCCAGGAAAACATGTCATAAGAGGGATGGAGGAATTAAAAAGTCCCGGAGAACCCAGTTGTGCTTGGCCGCTCTCGAGCCCAGCTTTTGTGGCCATGATGTGTGTGTGCAGTTTATAAACAGCAGGCTCCCCAGGCCCAAGGGTGGAACAGTGTGGGCTCCCTGGGCTCTGCTGGAACTGGGGAGCCTGGGGCCCTCTTGGAGATGCAGTACTTCCTCTGGGCCACCAGAGAGCAGAGGCCGCCTGTCCTGGAGCTTCAAGTCAAACTCAAGGCTCAGAGCTACTGCTCTTTGCTTAGCTCTGGACAAGGTTGATTGAATTCCATCATTCACAGCAGAAAATATGACCCTTCAAGTTTAAAAACACAACCATTAGCTCATGCGTACCCAGAAAAACAAGGCTGCTTGACTAAGCCCCAGAGCTAACAGGGATTTCCTGTTAACATTTCTTTGTCACGTGTGTCCTTGGTGTGCTCTTAAAAGTAGTAGCAGTCGCCAAAGGGAAATTCAGCAGAAAATAATGGAAGAACTGCTCTTCACTAACCTTCTGCCGTCTGCACGTTGGGAAGACTGCTATCATGTGGTCTCACCACTAGGGCACCCATCAGTTTTGGAACTGATAAGCTGTTGATTAATCTAGGCTTCTCAAAGAACCTTTCCCATCTCCCTCCTGTCCCCTCCCATCCGCTTCCTATTCCTCCCCTGGTGTGCCTGGAAAGGGTCCTCTTCTCCCTTTCCTCTTACTGAGGCCACGCTGGGCTGATCATGCCGTGGTGTCAGTGAGTAACCTCTCGGCCATAACGTGCTCCAGTTTCTGCTGTTAATTTCCATGGCTCCTTCCTCAGTGACTGTGTTTTTTCTCTTTTTCTTCCTCCTTCACCCACCCTATTCCCATAACTCAATTCTGACCCTAACCCGGCTCTCGTGTGCGCTGCCCCTCTGCTATCCCATGATGGACGCGCACTCACGGCTGGGTTTTCCTCTGCTTGGCAGGGCGTCACCGCTGGCGTAAGTAGACCCCGCAGTGTCTGTCCCGTCGTACGTCTGTCTGGTTGTGGGATGGTGTGTGGGTTTGGTGGGATGTGTCTGAGGACCAGTGGTCAGCCCACGTGCTCTATACACGTGCTCTGTCCATGCTCCTCCTCACAGCCACCTCTCAGCCAAACGACATCCCTTGTAGCCTGCACAGGCAAGTACTTGTCTCTTGGGGTTTGTCCCAAATAATGTCACTGTGGTCACGAAATCACAGAGTAATGACACTCATGCTGCAGGCTCCGCAGGCTGGGGGTGCATACCTGTGTTGTCTTTGCCATGCTTTGGGGTAGCTCCCCACGCCTTTCCTATCTGCACTGGGACAGTGTAGACCTGGACATTAGAATGCACACTGGGCTGTTATTCATGGCTAAAGGTGACAAGCTAACCTCTTGGAGGCCACTCCCCAGAATCCTCATGGGAAGTGGCTCTGCAGGAGCCAGTGCCTGACATGACCACCCATGGGAGGGGAAAGCTGAATCAGATTTGGGGGCTGCACACAGTGAAGTAAATGCAACGGTGACCCTGTGGAGTATTTTCTGTGGCATGAAGAACAAGCTGGGAGTGGGTCCAGAGAGTGGCCTTAGCCAGGACCCCAGGCCTGCAGGACTTAGTCCATCTTCTCTGCATATATTCTCCCTGAGCCTTGATGTCATGAAGGGCACAGCAGTTTCCTCATCTGACTCCCAGTCTTGGTCACAGCAGCAACACAAGTCCCCGGTCTTCGCATGGGGTGGTGGGAAATGAAGCCGGAAATGTTGAGTCCCAGGGGACTGACTCCCGGCAGCTTTCTTGAACCCTCGGAGCCCAGAAAGGCACAGGGGATGTCCTCCTGGGCATATTCCGTGGAAACAGCAGCGAACACCTTCCAACCACTCTCTGGATTGCAAAGCTCCGTAGAGAGGCTCAAGGACTTTGCAACCACACCTTCCCTCACCTACTGCACAGTTCACACTCTCTCCTTCCCTCCCCTCCCAGTGGGTCAGGAGCCAGGACCCAGGAGACCTGGTTGTGACTTCCTGTTGCCCATCTCACCCAGACCTCAGGAACCTTTGGGACTCCTCCCTATGCCGGAAATGGCCTGTCCCAGCCAACGCAAGATCCCACTCTCTCCTTTGCTCCCTGGGCAGCTGTAGGCTCCTCCTTGGCTGGACCCCAGAGGCCTCTGCTGGTCTTTCCCATCCAATCCCAATCACAGGCCATCAGTACCTGTGATTGGGTAGCTCTCTGGGCCAGGGCAGGGTCCTCAGGGAAGTCAGGGCCACTCCACCCAACCTCAACCGCCTTTCCTCACCTATGCTCTCGTAGCCCACCCTGAGCCAAACACAGGGACCAGTCCTGGGAGACTAGGCCAGTTCCCTGTCCCACTCCTTGCAGGGAGTGTATGAGACATGGACAATGGCGAGCTTCCTCTCCCAGCCAGCCAGCCCTCTGGGGGAAAGGCAGAGGCACACAGGAGAGTGCTGGACAGGGCATGTCTCCAGGCACAGATCCAGGGCCTCCCATAGGCAGAAGCAGCCTTCCTGAGCCCTATGACTACAGGGGGCCTAATGGAAAGGACACAGGGCTAGCAGCCAGGAAACCTAGGTTCTCGCTCAGTGGGGCTCCTATCCTCTGTAACCTCGAGCTAGTTGGCTGGCCTCTCTGGGCCTCAGTTTCAGCATCTGTAAGAGAAGAGGGCAGGGCCAGCAGTCTGTTATTGATGTGGGCTTCACTGAGCCCTCCCAGGCCTCTGAGAAGGTGGGCTGGGTGGCCTGGTCCTCCGGCCCCCGGCCAGGGTGAGTGGGCACCTTTCCATCACTGCCTGTACTGCAGTCTGATTCAGGCTGGGAGGCACTGGACCTGAGGATCTCTCTGGTCCCTTTTGGCTCTGATCTAGGATTTCTTTATTCAGCCAAAAGCTTTGTGCACCTACCATGTGCCAGACCCTGGGAGTCTAAGGGAAGGTCACCTGGTATACCCCACAAAGGGATGTGCTTCCCTGGGACAGAGGACCAGTGGCTCCCATGCAGCCCCACTCCCAACTTCCCCAGGCCAGAAATCCCCTGTCCCTATAGGCCATGCCAGGGCCATGCCTCGCTGCCTGTTTCTTACTGCCTCCCGGCAGAGTCGGCCTGCTCACACTGACCCCCATCCTCTTCCAGGGCAGACCCGGCACTGGCAGCTCCTTGTTTGCATCCAAAGGTGTGAGGAGGGTAGCAGACAGACCCTGAGGAAGCCTCTGGGTCCCCCAAATTGGCTGTCCCCAGCCAGGCCCAAACTCATGGCCTGCTCAGGGAGGTCAAAGAAGAGCTGTTCTGTTTCCTCCTTCTGTAAAGGGGATCTGGGGGTGGGGACGTCTCTGGGCCTAGGCCTGGCGTGAACACGGGGTAAGGACAGACCTGAGGGATCTGAGTCTCCTGCCTCTCACGAGGGAGAGGAGTCATTGCTTCACTGTGACCATACTGAGCACCGAGGACCCAGGTCATGCCCAAGTCTTGGGGTTCTCAGACAGCAGTGGGTAAAGGCAAGGTAGGGACAGAACAATAGGGGCCACCAGTGGGCATGGAGCAGGGCCCCAGCGGGGTGGGAGCTGGGTTCCAGCCTAGCCCTCACCCACGGCCTCTCTCTGCATTGCAGGAGCCTCCCTATTAAGGACCTCACCGTAGACAGCGCCTCTCCCGTGTACCAGGCTGTGATTAAGAACCAGAACAAGCCGGAAGACGAGGCTGATGAGTGGGCCCGCCGCTCCTCCAGCCTGCAGTCTCGCTCCTTCCGCATCCTGGCCCAGATGACGGGGACGGAATTCAGTGAGTGCAGGCTCTCGGGGTGGGCGCAGAGAAGGGAGATGCTGAGGGGTCACCAGGGGCCTGGGCCCAGCGCTGCAGAAGCCAGGGAGTCCTGCTCCCTGCCCTTGAAGGTGGGCTGGCCGTGATGGTTTGTCAGCGGCTGGCAGGGCCTCCTCTGGGCCCCTCAGGTGGACTGTCCAGTGACAGCAGCCTTCTGCTCCAATGCTAACTCCAACAGTGGGCGGTAGGCTTGGTGAGCAGCTTCCGGGCTAGATGACTGCCCAGGGCTGGGATGAGACCCTCACAGGCTGCCCCTGACTCTTTCCCAGTGTCCTCTGGGGCCTCTGCCCAGCACACAGTGGACAGGCGAGGGGGCAGTCACCGCACAGGGCCTGGCTGAATCTTGGGACTCAGTGCCCTCAGAGCCCCAGCAGCTTTCCTTGCTGTGTCTCCTGTGAATCCCCTGACCCGCTCCTTTCTACCCACAGTGCAAGACCCTGATGAAGAAGCTCTGCGAAGGTCAAGGTAAGTGTCTGGACTCAGGCTCTGTGGCCTTGCCCTCTAGTCCCATCCCTCCCCGGGCAGCCCCCAGGCCACATGACTCATGGAAGGAACCTCTCAAGTTCATGGATTTGGAAAGCCTGGCCTGCAAAGGGCTCCAGATGACACTGGCTCGAGGCAGCATCCTGGGTCAGTGAGGGGAGCACGTGGACCCAAGTCTCTGTACCCCAGGCCCAGGCTACAGGAACAAAGGCTCTGGGCTCTCCCAGCTTCATCCCTGGGCAGGGGGCAGGGCTGCTTTGGCCTTTGTTGGGCTGTTGAGAATGAGGGCATCTTTCCCTGTGAGGACACCCGGCTGGCCACCTTGCCCGCCCACTCATCTCAGGGCCTGTCCCTGTGAGTCTGAAGGCTGGGCACTGGGAAACAGGCACGCAGGGGGCTGTGCAGGACATGAACGCCTGACCCCTGGACTCACCTGTCCAGACCTACATTGAGGTAACAGCTCTATAAATTGCTCAAAGCATAATAGCTGCTTAAAGAAAGAACAAGCCCTGGACATGAGGACAGGTTTGTGCTAAGCTGGGGGTCTTGGGGCATGCTTTCCCCATCAGCGGCAGGTCTGAGGCCACAGCCACTAACCTACCATTGTGGCCCATCAGGTGCTCATAGCATGAGGTGGGCATGAGGGGGGCATGCTGTCCTGGAGCTCACTGGAACCCACTAGGGCCTTCCATGGTGAGGAGTGGGGCTCAGTGTGATTGTATGTACACTTTCGGTAGCAAATATGTCATCTGCATGCTCTTCCTGGAACTGTCTGCCTTGGGCCAGTGCATCCTGTGGCGGCCTCTGTGCAGGGGGCTGGGGCTCAGAGGCACCCTTCCACCCTGGGCCAAGCTTTCTGTACTTGCTAACCAGCAGGCCCAGCACACAGTGGCCATAGGACCTGCGCAGAGTAGGACTCTGGAGCCAGCTTAGACTTGATGTGGATTTTATTTTTGGACCAATACTTTTGCTAACTCAAGTTGCTCCCATTCTCTGACCAGGCATCCAAGCCTAAAGTGGGGTCCTCCCAGGCCTGCCAAGGATGGCATGCAGTCCCAATAAGAGTTCTTAACCCTTCAGTGCCTTCAGGCCATCTAGAGAGTCCACAATGAAGTGACGTTTGATTTAGCACAAAAGTTCAGCTCCAGCTACTTTGAGTGCCAGAGGTCTCGGCTCTCTCCCGCAGCTGTGCTCCGCTGTCCCTGTGTGCTGCTCCCATGCTTGTCTTGCCTTCCTCTTAGAAGCCACCCATGTGGCTGCTTCAGTGAACAATGCAGATGTTCCCAAACATTTGATGGAGGGGTCTTTAAATCACACACCCCAAAGCAAGTGGCTTCAAAATCCCCCTGGGTTCTTTCCAGCAAGAGGCCAACAGGGGGCCTTATTCCTCCCTCCCGAAACACAGAGCCCTGCCTTCCCGGCCCCTGCTGCTTCCTTCGGTTTCCTTAATGTTCTAAGGAGGTCAGGCTCAGCTTGTGCCTCGTTAACCAGATGTCATTAGAACAGGAAAGAGTGCTGTGGAGGTGGATTGCAGCAAACTTTTGTCTTTTCTTTCTCCTGGAATATTCACAGGCTCTGCAAAGTTATTGAGTGAGGACAGCACAAAGGCAGTAGTGAGGGTGGTCCCCAGGCCTTGTCCTTGGCCTTCCCCTTCTCTCCTTCCAGGAGCATTTCTTGAAGTTTGTTCTGCCTGGTCTTGAGGGTATTTGAAGGGTGGGAGGTTAGTCTTTCCCTCAGCGGCCTAACCCCACGAAAGCTTGATTCAGCCCAGCAAAAGGCAGCTTTCAGAGCCTCTTCCCAAGCTAGGGCAGGGTTTCATCCCAGGGAAATCTGGAAAGAGGGTCTGGGAAGTGGTTCCAGTTGACCCTCCCTCAGTCTCAGGCAGCTTCCCTCACTCCATCAGTACCTCCCTCTGGGGTCTCAGGCCCTGCATTAGAGGCTCTGAGGCACCCAGCCAGCCTCTGCCCATGTCTAGAGGGGCTCCTCTCCCTTCTTCTAACTTTAATTTCTGGAAGGTTGTCCTCATGGGCAGAGCCACCCATGTCACTGAATCCCAAGCAGTTATCCCATAGACCCAGAAGTGGGTGCAGTGGGCGTAGCAGTTCTAATCTGTCTGTGATTCAAGCCTAAAGCAGTGTCTGTGGCCACTGGTCATGGCTGGGGCCCCAGGCTTACCCATGTTGCTATCTGAGCAGAAGGGAACACGCCTTGTCCCACCCTGGTCCAGGCCAGTCAGGGGTCTTGCTCCTCAGGGGCCTGAGCCACACTTCTGTCTGTCCCCACTACCAAGTTGGAAGCTGCACCCCTAGACTCTCCTGACCCATCTTGTTGGCTGAGAGTAGCTACCACCACCTTCTCTTTCTCCTCCCAAATCCCAGTGGGGATTCTAAGGATCTCTCTTGAAGGCTGAGTTTCCCCAGGGAGGCTTCACCGTAAACTGCTTCCCAGTGTCTCACTCCAGCAGAGCCTGTGTTTGCCAAGCCTATGCACAGTGGCACCTACACAGTCTTATGCCCATGCAAAGGTGCTTTCTCCTTCCTGGTGCTGTGTGGTGAGAAAGTTAGCAGGAATGTTGAGTGAGTAGTGTCAGGTATTCTGCACCAGGCAGGGGCTCTGGTGACCTCTAGGTCGAGTATGAATCCACATATCAAGAATACCTTGCAAACTTTCCCTTCACCTCCATCACTGCTCTACCTCCAAGCCCCACCCCCTGCAGAGTCCCAGGGCAGCTCACAGCACTCTTCTCCTCTGGCTCCTGGCTCCTGATGGTATCTCTGTGTCTGGTAGGATGCAGCTTCCATCTGAGGCTTCAGTACTAACCTGCTGGCCAGCCCAAGACAGAGTCTAATTTGCAGGGACCCTGTCTTTACAGGTGAGGTGGGGGAGGCCTGAATAGCCCAGGTATCAGCTATAAATTTGGCTGCCCACCCTAGAAGGATCCAAGCACCTTAGGAAACTGTCCAGACTGGCTGGAACATCAGCCTCCTGCCTGCTTCCACATGGGATGTACTCTAGTAGGTATAGGTGACGCTGTGGCTCCCCAGTTTCCACTGGAGGTAGCTGAAGTAGTGCCTCCATCCCACAAGTTGAACCCCTAATCTCACAGTAGTCACCACAGCTTCCTTCTGACTTTGGAAAGGCATTCTGGGCTCTGATCACCCAAAAGGTCAGATTCACATTGGGCAGACATGTTGGGGATAGGGGTGGGGGCAAGCCCGGCCAGGTGCCAGGCAGGACTTGGATCTGTGAGGCATCTGGATCCCACTACTTCGGGGAACCATCCTGGATGTAGCCCAGCATGTAATCCAGACATGCCCCTGATCCCTCATAAGTGTAGCCTCTGTGTTTCCCTGATGCCCACCTGGGTAAAGAGCTCTGCATCTCCCCACCTTTCTGAGCATTAAGAGCAAAGTTGATCTTAGCAAAGAGTCCCTAGAGTTGCTGCAGGTGAGGGTTGCATCACATAGCCCTTACATCCCAGACCATGTAAAAAGCCTTCCATGCCCCTTCTTCATCATGCAGCCATTAAGCTTCTTCCAACAATACTCGGGCTCACTGGCTCCCCCTCTTCCCTCCTGCAGCCTCGCAGATGCGCCCTTCCCTCCCTCTGCTGCGCAGTCACTCAGTTTCGCCCCGCCGCAGCCATCTCGCTTGCACGCACAGGATGCTGCCACCAACGCCCCCCGCCCCCTACCTTGCCAAAGGGCCCCTTGTAAGAAGGCAGTGAAAAAAGTACCTCTCTTTTTTTTGATGTTGAGTCCCTGGTGTTCTGCCACCCTAGCAAGTTTGAAAACTACACTGGAGCACCAGGGATGTTGCCCCGGGTGCTGCCGCCTGAGCAGCCCTGGGGAGTCTTCTTCCTTGCTCTTGTTCTCCTGTCTCTTTTCCTCTCTCCTGTGCCTTCCTCTCCTGGCTCCTTTCCTTGGCTAGCTGAGGATTTCTAAACAGCTCCAAGCAGAGCATGCTCACTAGATTGGACTCTCGAGGACTGTCCCTGTCCCTGTCACTAAGCACTGATGGCAAACTGTCACCCAGCCACCACGGGCCTTGCTAGGACTTGGCAATTTACAGGCAAACTGTGTCTAATCTTGTGCCCTGTGTTCTGGGTAATGTCTATGGGATGGTCAGGACTGTTCGTGGGGCTTCCAGCAGGGCTCAGGGAACCCCGCCACTCGGCCTTTGCTCGTGCCGTCTCCACCCCTTCATTCCAACCTCAGACAGGCAGGTATGTGGCAAGGGAAGAAGACACCCGGCACTTAGATTGTGATTCTCCCCTGTGTTTCTGTGTGGCTTTAGGCCATTCATGTGACCTCTCTGGGCTTCAGCTTCCTCTTAGTATAAGGAAAGTTTGGACTAGAACTGTGGTTTTCAAATATGTTATATGTTAGCAGTGGGCCCCTTTTGTCAAACAGTCTTAGCCAGAGACCCAGTATGCAGGACTCAAGGGGCAGAGAGAGAGAGAGAGACTGCCAGGGAAAGCAGGTGCAGGACTGTGGGACTCTGTGAGTGTGGAGACACGGTGGCCAGCCTCTGATGACTGTTACTGTGCAGAAATATAACGCCAGCCACTGCCACATCTTCTTTTCAAAGACTTAAAGTTGCTCTTCCTGATCTTTATATGCTAGCAATTCACTTTTTCTTTTGAGACGAAGTGTCACTCTGTTGCCCAGGCTGGAGTGCAGTGGTGCAATCTCGGCTCACTGCAACCTCCACCTGCCCAGTTCAAGCAACTCTCCTGCCTCAGCCTCTAGAGTAGCTGGGATTACAGGCATATAACACCATACCTGGCTAATTTTGTATTTTTAGTGGAGACGGGGTTTCACCATGTTGACCAGGCTGATCTTGAACTCCCTACCTCAGGTGATCTGCCTGCCTCAGCCTCCCAAAGTCCTGGGATTACAGGCATGAGCCGTCATGCCCAGCCAACGTTGTTTTGTTTTATTATTTGAGATGGGGTGTGAGACAGAGTCTCACACTGTCGCCTGGGCTGGAGTGCAGTGGCACAATCTCGGTTCACTGCAACCTCTGCCTCCCAGGTTCAAGCTATTCTCCTGACTCAGCCTCCTGAGTATCTGGGATTACAGGTGCCTGCCACCATGCCTGGCTAATCTTTTTTTTTTTTTTTTAAATGGAGTCTCGCTCTTACCTCTTAACGTGAAAAAAAAAATGAAATAGAGTCTCGCTCTGTCACCCAGGCTGGAGTGCAGTGGCACGATCTCAGCTCACTGCAACCTCCACCGCCAGGGTTCAAGTGATTCTTCTGCCTCAGCCTCCCAAGTAGCTGGGACTACAGGCACGTGCCACCATGACCAGCTAATTTTTGTATTTTTAGTAGAGACGGGTTTTCACCATATTGGCAGGCTGGTCTCAAACTCCTGACCTCATGATCTGCCCACCTCTGCCTCCCAAAGGGCTGGGATTACAGTCATGAGCCACCATGCCCAGCCAACTTCTTAAACTTTTTGTTTGAAGATAATTGCAAATTCAGTACAGTTGTAAGAAATGATAGAGATCCCATGATCCCTTCACCCAGTTTCTCCCAAGGGTAGCATCTTGCAGATGAAAGCACAATATCACAACCAGGATGCTGACATTGATACAGGCAGGACACAGAACTTCCATCACCCAGGATTCTCCATGCTGCCTTTTTATAGCCACACCCACTCCCCTCCAGCACCCACCCACCTCCTTAGCCTCTGGCAGCCACTAATCTGTGATCTGTCCTCTATTTCTATAATTTTGTCCTTTTCAAGAATAGTATATAAATGGAATCGTATAACATGGAACCATTTAGGATAGGTCATTTTTCAATCAGCATAATTCCCAGGGGTCACCCAAGTGGTTGAGTGCCCCAATAGTTCATCTATTCCTTTTGATTGCTAAGAAGCATCTCATGGTATGGACTTAGAAATTAATTTTTAAGTCGAGTTTTAAACACTGTACAGGTTAAGCATACTGTGTTTGTGGCTAGATGGGGCCCTTTGGCCCCCAGTGGGCACCTCTGGTCTGGAGGATGTTATTGGCCCCTCCAGCCTGGAGGGCCTAGGGTTCTGGTGCCTGTGGCACTGGCCTTTCTCAGGTGCTCTCTTCCTCCATTCATTCCCACGTTTCTGGTTGCTGCTTGCCTGCTCTGTACTGTGCCCTCAGGTGAGCAGGTGTGGGTTGAGCCCCGAGAGTCCCCACTAGTGGGAAGTGGCGGGAAGTCCTGGCCCTCTATCTGTGATGGTGGCCTTGTGGGTGTGCACGTGTGTGCCCGGGCAGTGCTCAGGCCTGGTGGACAGGGGCGGGCAGGGGCCATGTGTGAAGGCTTCTCTCCGGGGACAGTGAAGGCTTGTCGAGGCCAGGGCAGCAGAGGGAGGGGGCAGGGCTGCCCACCAAGCCTTATCATGGGGCATAGGTGCTCCTCTTTCTTGATGCCCAGCTAGGGGACAGAGATCATGCGAGGTGCACCTGTCTATCTGGTTCAATCCTGAGAGATCAAAGCCAAAGCAGTCCTGTCCAGCCCTCACTAAATGGGCCAGGGAAGCCCCCTGTGCTCAGTCTGCCCCAGGGCCATTAGCCAGGTCCCTTCGCCATGGCCCCCACTCACTCAATTCAGGGGCTTCAGTCCTTCCATCCTGGTCCCCAGGACTCTGGGTCTTGCCCTAACCAAGGCCTGACCACTTAGAATGTACCCTATGGATTCTATAGCTTCTCCAAGCCCATTGCCCCTCTGCCTCTGCCCTCCCATGCCCTCTGCCCCAGCTGTTAGACAGGGGAATGATGAACATATCCCCTAACCCCTTTCATTCTTCCTCTCTTCTCTCTCTCTTTCTGTCTCTGTCTCTCTCTCTCTCTCTCTCTCTCTGTGCCACAGGGAAAGGTTTGAAACGGAACGTAACAGCCCACGTTTTGCCAAATTGCGCAACTGGCACCATGGCCTTTCAGCCCAAATCCTTAATGTTAAAAGCTAAAAGGCTGCCTGGAATCCCCCCACCCCGACAGGCTGGACTCCCTCCCTCCTTCCCCCCACACAGATCTGGCATGTGAGCCCCACGGTGATGCTTGACAATGTATAACTGTGCTGGGGGCACCTCTGATGGCCAACTGCAGCATTTTTGCCTTCTGCCCACCCCAGAGCCGATGCTGGGGCCCAGACCCCTGCAGCTCTGCGCCTCCCAACCCCACCCCTAGGACAACCCTCACCACCCCCCAAATAGCCTGTAGCCTGAGCTCCTGCCCTCTGCACAGGGCCTTAGCTCTAGACCAGAGATGGCATGAGGGGTTTGCTGGCGTAACACCAGAACCAAGGGAAATGGATGGGCTACTGCTTAGTTTCCCACCATCCTTAGCTCCTGGCCTCATGCCCTCGTAGAATGAGTCACCTGTAGATCAGGGTCTGGGGAAGAGGCTGAACCCTGGCCCTGCCTGGCTCCCTCTGGAGCCCAGGGCAGCCCAGAATAGGACTCTTTGAAGAGGAAGTGGAAGCCCCAGGGTAGATGAGGCAGAGACCCCTCCTGGCAGTGGTGAGATGGGGTTGTGCACCCTCCTTTCTGTACTGTGTGTGCTGGCTCCATAGTTCTCTCTTCTGTACATATAAGCATGCTTGTTCTGAAATAAAGAGGATTTGAAGTGAACCACACCAAGCCCGGTCATGCTGTGCCTGTGTGTGTCCCACCCGAGAGGAGCTGTAAGGGCAGGATCTGGGACAGAGAAAGGACAGGCACCAGCAGAAGAGGGGCAGGGGCAGTGGCCACCAGTCCCAGGACCCAGCGCAGCCCTGCTCCTGCTACTCTCCTACCCAACAGGTCCCGAGCCCAGCTGTGACCCAGGGCAGGAGGATGGTGCTGGGAATCTGTGCGGAGGTCTGTGGGCAACCTTAGTCACTCACAGGACAGTGTGTATGGGAAGACTCGAATGCCCCCTGCCTCTCCTCCCACACCCTGCTGCAGCCAGCAGACTGAGCCATCGTCCTGCCCCGCCCCGTCAGAAAGCACCCGCAAGCTGTTCTCCCAGGAAGGAGCTACTTATGCTTGGTCCTGGTCCAGAGGCGAGAGGAGGGCTCCAGTGGGCACACCGGGGCTGAGGAGCAGTTCACAAGGGAACTCGGGGGACCAGGGCCGGGGCTTAGGGGGGAAGAGATGGAAAGCAGCCCTGGCAGAGTCTTGCTCAAGTGGCAGGAGGCAGGAGGGCTGGGAAGGCTTCCACCTGGGTCTTGCTTCCAGCTCCCACCTACCTGTGGCCTTGTCCTAGTCCTGAGCATTTAGGAAGGGCTAGGAAGAACCGCAGCAGCCAAAAAGATCCCAGCCAGGCCTCGGCCCATGTCCTGCTGAGCTGTGAGCCACAAGCTAGTGCCCCATTCACCTGACCCAGGCCTGACCACTTAGAAAGTAGAAAGTACCCCATGGATGGCAAAGCTTCTCCAAGCCAATTCCATGTTACTTTCCATTGCGTGAAATCACAGGCTGAGGACATGAGAGCACTTACGTTAGAAGCAGACGCTGAGGCCCAGCCCTCAAAGCTCTCCTGCCTCCTCTGTGGCTGGACTGGCCAGAGCCCTGCACCCATTCCTGCTGCCTGGGCACAGGCTTTCCCTCTGCCTCCTGGAACCTTAGCAATCCCACCAGGACGGGCTGGTATGGGAGGCCGCTGTCTCCTGCCCAACCACCCTGAGATGCTCACTAAAGCCCCCTGCCAACGTATTCTGGCCTCCCACTTCATCCTGCCTCCAGCAGTCTGATGCCTGCACCAGGCAGGCTTCATCCTGGCTGGAGGATTCCCAAGGGGAGGAAAGGAGGATAGCTGCCTTCATCTAGGCTTCCTGGAGCACACCCATATTTGGCTGATGTTTTACGGAGGACTTGCAAGACCCAAGGGTGGGTTGGGGGCAGGGGTCTGCCAGATAGAGTAAGGTCCTGGGCAGTGGGTATCCTGAGGCTGGCAGAGAACCTTAGCCAACTACTAAGAGTTGGTGGGTTCTTGGACCCCTGCTCCCAGCCCCTAGCCTGCCAGAGCCCTCTTGGAACCACCAGGTTGAACCCCTGCCTTCCCACCTACCCTAGACCCCTTCATGTAGTATCCTGGGGGGCCCCAGGCTGGATTTCATGTAAAGCCTTAGGTATAAGCAGGAGAGATGTCCTCATTTAGCATCCAGTGTCTATGGGCATTTGTGGAGGTGCCTGACTGCTGTGGGTGCTAAAGGAATTGGAAAGAGCCGATGTGGCTGTGTTCCCAATGTGAGGTTGATCACGTATGGTCCAGAGACAGGGAGCATCCCTCCAACTGGTGGATCAAAGAAGGCATCCTGGAAGAAGAGGTCAGTGTGTTTTTATCTTCAGGAATGGTTAGAATTAGGGTGGTCACAGACACAAAAGCCTGGACAGGTACTCTAAGCAGAATGAGCAGAGGTGCTGATGAGAAGTAGTGTCCCAGAACCCCAAGTTAATCATTTTGCTTGGAATGTAGAGAATGCAGAGGATGTCATGGTTGGTAGTGGTCTGCACCGAGACTCCAAGGCCATGGTATTTTTGACTGTATTTTGAAGGCAAAGTGAACTAGCAAAGGCTCCAGGACACCTTTCACACTACAGCTGACGAGGCATTCTCCGCCTAGACCACAATGGCAATGTGGGCCCTAGAGTTGCAGCGGAGCATTTCTGGGGCAAAGTGATGCAGCTCAGGGTTCCCCTGAGCCACAATCAATCACCAGGCATCAAGGTGGAGTGTAGACTAGGTGGGTGGCAGTGTGAATGATTTCAAGGCCAACCACCTGACTGGCATTCTATCATCATCCAATCAACAGAGATGTTCATGCTCCACCATCTTAACTGACACAAGTAGCATCATCACCCCAAAAGTGGCAACCACACCTTCAGGACTATCAATACATTCACAAGGCCTCCACCATCACCAACAGTTCTGACCCAAGTCCAGTGACAACGACCCCAAGACCCAGCACCACCACCACCGCCATCCCATTCTTTCCAGACAGAGTATCACAGTTATCAATAACAGCATCAATCAAACCCCACCATTCCCACCACCAAGGGCCATCTTGGAAGAGTGGGGGCACACAGTCAACATGCTCCACCTTGATGCTGACCAGACTGAGGGAAGAGATGAACTGAAAAGGGAACGATGACCAGGCTGTGTTTCTCCTGGCCATGCCATCCCCTCCATGAAGCCATGAGCATCTGGGTCTAGTTTGGTTTGATTTGGTTTTCGCTTAGATGTTTAAAAGTAATTATGACCAAGGCAGGAGGAAACTGTAGACCTCAGACCAGGCTGGGGTGATCTCACCAGCACTATCTTTAGGAATGAAGCCAGGGCCAAGTAACTTCTCTGCAGTGCTTGCTCTATGATGCCCCTGTTAGGATGCTTCTGGGGGCTCGTGGAACTTCAGGCAGGAACTGACCTGGAATAAGAACCCAAGATCCTTCAGGACACCCTTCAATGCCACCTCTGCCTTCCCTAGGCCCTGGCTTCTTGATGTCTTTAGACAGTGGTCCTAGAGAGGATGCCACTCAGGAAGAACCCCAAGCAGCAGGTTCACTCAGGTGCACACCCAGGTACACCTGGCGGTGATCGTTGTCCTGGTGCTGTGGTCAGTGATGAATTTCCTAGGGCTCACATCCAGCTCCAACTTCATGCCCTGGAATCCAGGGTTCATTTGGAGATACGGCTGGTGAGAGCAGCAGGTAAGCTGGCCTAACAAGGAATTGGAGCCAAGGAGATAGGCAAAGCCAACTTCTTATTTGTCCTGCAGAATACTGTCCCCAACCTAGACACTGTCAGTGCCCGTTGTCCTGTGCAGTATCCTCATTTCCCAGAAGCCTACTAGAAGTGTGGAAAAGGGCCACTGAGAGCAGATCAAGGAGATCAGTGCTCTGTGTCAGCCCAAGCTGTCCTCGGCCATACCTGCCCACACTGAGAGGAGGGTCTGAGCAGCCAGCTCAGTGGTGTGGCTTCAGAGATTGCAGCTACTTCTCTGAGGCAGTCACATCACTGGCATGGCTTCCAGAAGCAAGGTTTTTTCACAAGTCGCTCATAGAAGAGCCAGGGCCAGGCACGGCTGCGGACCAGGCACGGCTGCAGGCCTGCAAGCTGGGCTACCCAAGGCTGCCTTTTTCTCCCACTAAGTCGGGGAAGACCCGGGCAGGTTGTAACCACTGCTCTTGCCCATTCCAAAAGCTTCCCACACAGTTATGGAGAAGGATGGCACTCCCTCCCATGGGGGCAGTCAACCCTCAACCTTGTCACTTCTCCAGCTCTATTCTTCTGTGACCCTCTCACACTATTTCATGCCCTTTTTACCATATACCTCACCAGATGGAGGAAAGCAATTCAGTGATGCTTCTGTAAACAGCTCAGGGTCCGCTTGCATTCCTATCTTGAGCAGACCCTGGTAGTGCCAGCTATTCCAAGCGTGGCCCACGGACCAGCAGCATCAGCACCACCTGGAAACCTGTTAGAATGTGGACTCTCGGCCAGGCATGGTGGCTCACACCTGTAACCCCAGCACTTTGGGAGGCCGAGGTGGGCAGATCACCTGAGGTCAGGAGTTCGAGATTAGTATGGCCAACATGGTGAAACCCCGTCTCTACTAAAAATACAAAAATTAACTGGGCATGATGGCACATACCTGTAATTCCAGCCACTCGGGAGGCTGAGACAGGAGAATCTCTTGAACCCGGGAGGTGGAGGTTGCAGTGAGCCGAGATTGTGCCACTGCACTCCCGCCTGGGCGACAGATACATAGCGGGAATCCATCTCCAAAAAAAAAAAAAGAAAGGAAATGTGGACTCAGACTCTCAGCCCTGTCCCAGTCCTGCTCAACTAGGACTTCATTTTAACAGGATCCCCAGGGGCTTCAAGCACACATAAAAGTTTGCGAGGTGTTACAGCGGTAAGGGCTCAAGCCCTTCTCTGCCACTTTGCAGCTTTGTGATCTTTTACTAGAGACATGATCTCTCTGGACCTTGGATGTAGATGACCTTTCTCATCTACAAAACAAGGGCCACAATCCCGATCACTCAGGGAGGTTGAAAGGATATAATGGAGTAATAGGGTGATTTCTTATACTGTAGCAAGCACTCAGTAATGGAAAGTATTGTTATTCTAATTATTTCCAATAAGAATAGTGCCTTTTATGGGGGAAATATTCTACTTGGTTTATTTCTTCCTCTGTGAGGTACTAGTTAAGGATTCAAATCAAAACAACCCTCAATCAGATGCTGCTATTCTTACTGATGAGTTGTAGGACCTTGAGCAACTGAATTCTCTTTGTTACCATTTCCTCATCTATTAAATAGAGTCCATGATACCCTATCAGAGGGCTGCTGTGAGGAAGTAAAGACATCATAATAAATGCCTGGCACATAGCATGAGATCAATAAACAAACTACGTAGTATAGGGGGGAGTCGTTCCCACCTGCAGGACCTCCATTTATCCAGTTGCTGTTGTTGCAAATCCGAATACAAGTCAAAGAGCAAAGAATGTACATTTCTTTGCTTTGCTATAATTTAATTTCTATTCTCTGCCCACCCCATTTCACAGGTAGCAACCCAGCTCTGACTGCTCTTGTCTTCTTCCTAGAGTGGGTCTAGGGAAGAAGAAGTGGTTGCAGAATGCCAAGGCACTCAGGGTGGGGGCGTGTGGGCACACCCTGGTCCTCTGTCAGATTCTGCCTGCACTGGCATCTGCTGCGACATCCCTATCCCATTTGGTCCACACTGGCAGAGTGATCACCTTTCTCTTTCTCAGTTACAAGGTCTTTCAGATCTGCAGGTTCTCAGGACCATGTTCTAGTCACTCTTGGGTGCATGGCAAATCCTCTATGGCACCCAGGCCACACAGAGGCATGAGGATCTTTGGGCTATTTCAGGTCTTCCTGGCCCCTCGACGTGGGCATGGGGAACCCTGGGGTCCTGCCACTTCCCCAGGGTTGACCTTGAAAAGGGGCACAGGGACTTCCATTCTTGAATCACCATGCCACATTGCCCACTTCCGTCCAGGTAACCTTGCTCTGCCTGGCATGGTAGCTGTCAGTCATGTGGATTGTTGGTGCCCTGAGTCCTTCGGAGCCAAAGCCCAGGTTCTCACAACTCCAGAGCCTAAGCCCTTGGCACTCAAATATCTTCCCACTGCTTTTTTTTGTTGCATCATCCCTTCCCAAGGTAGCATGTGCTCCTGACTGAATGGGGAAGGATGAAAACAGGATCAGGGAGGAACCTGGGTGGATAATTCCACCGGCTTTTCTACCACACTATGTTTTGCTGAGAAACAAAAATTAGGGAGTACAGAAAAATTGAGGGGTTGGGGTGGAAAATTCCTCCAGGATTGAAAAAGTTTTTGATGTTGCTGGGACCCTCCTGTGGTCTGAGCCTCTGCTTCTGGGATCCTGGAGAAGCTCCTTCCCTGAACTGGAAGACACACCCTCTGAGGATCCTGCTCTGTTTGCAAGGCAGGTGGCATTTTCTGCCCAGTCTGCCTCTGCTGCAGCCACCTGTCCCCATGCAGAGGGGACCCACAGGGTCTCCAGGCTCCCTTGACCTGTTGTCTTTTTGGTCCCACCCCATCAGCACCCCTATTGAGCATGCGCCAGTGTGCACCAGCCAGGCCGCCACCCCACTGCTGCCCGCTTCTGCCCAGCTGCCTGCTGCTGCCTCTCCCAGTGCGGCTTCGCCACCCCTGGCCACAGCTGCTGCCCATACTGCCATCGCCTCCGCCTCTGCCACAGCCCCTGCCTCAAGCCCCGCCGACAGTCCAAGGTAACTGGCCCACAGGGGCTGGGCCTGACCCTGGGGAAGGGAGGCAGGAAACGCCCCACTCTGGGTCCACCTGTGGCCAGCTATGTCCAAGGTAGTTAGGGCCCACAGGCCGGCAGGAGGCCAAGGCCAGCACTGCTTGGTGCAGAGGGTAAAGGGGAAACTGAGGGTGAATTTCAGGGCTGTGCACCACTGTGGCAGGGACTGTCACTCTGCTCCCCAGGGGACACATACAACAGTGAGAGAGGTAACAGTCTCTCTCTTTCTATCTCATACACACACACACACACACACACACAAACACACAAATACACACACTCATACACACACAGTTAGATAACAAAAGGGGGACTGTGTGGAAAGTCTTTGTTCCTGGAACTCAAATTAGGTAGAATGAAAGTTGTCCTTGTGGGCTGGAGAAATCAAGGAGGGCTCCCTGGATGAGGGAGCATTGAATTGGGCATGGAAGGCAGGTAGGATTTGATCAGAGAGAGTTTAGCCATGAACTTCCCACTTCCCCTCCCCTCTCTTTGGAGAAGCATGTTAACACCAGAGACACTTGGTATAGTGGGATTTATGTCTGCTCCACAGCTTACTGTGTGTAACCTTGAAAAAGTAACTGAAGCTCTCCAAACCTCAGTTTCCTCGTCTGTTAAGATGTTTACCAAACACCTATTATATAGGGTTATGATAGAAAAAAATGTCTGTAAAACACCTGACACAAAGGAGCAAGTATTGTGAGTTCCTGCCTCCCAACCTGCCCTCCTAGACACCCAGCAAGGCAGAGACCAAAGGCCAGGGGAGAAGAGAGGAGGCAGAGGGGCCAGGCTGGCAGGTCACTCTGTAGTGGCATGTGGCACATCAGGCTGCAGGGAGCCAGCTCTCTGTCTGGGCTTCCAAGGGTCAGCCAGTTAGTGTTTGGGGTCAGAGCCCAGGTGTCCCAGCCTCCCACCCTGGCCCCCAAGGTTTGCTGGGGAGGACATGCCTCTTGGATTAGGATGGGTAGGTCCATGGTGCAGCCTGAGGTGGGACTGATATGGGCAAACTGGCTCGAAGGCCTGTCTGCTGCCCCCACCCCAGGCTTCACGTGACCCACAGGGTGCCAAGCCCAGCCTTTCCCCAGCCCAATTCAAGTCTGAAGGAGGAGGCTGGCCCTGGGCCTCCAGGGGTGGTTTCATCCCAGTTTCCTGGGGGGATTTAGGACGCTACTTCCCCTCTCTATACCAGAATCGCTTCACATAATGGCCTTGCTACTTGCACAAAGAAGAGACTTTGAAGAGGGCAAGAAATGTCCCTGTTGTTGAGCGGGAAGAAACCTCCCAATCTGAATGGTGGGGGGCTATAGACGCTGGAGCCCTGCAGGCAGTCATCCCTGGGGCCCCAACCCTGCTCAAAGGCAGGCACCAGCACCAAGCTCAGGTCTCGCTGTCCTGGGCGGGCTCACTGCGAAGCTCCTGGAGTCCTCCCTCCCTTCCCTTTGCCTTGCAGGAGAGCTGAGGCCTGGGTGGAGCTTGGAGAGCGGCACAGAGGGCTGCCCAGCAGGGAGTGGGGCTGGAGCAGAAGGGGTCACGGGGTTGCACTCTGAGCAAAGCAACCTCCCTTCCTCGCACATGGGCCAGGGTGGAGCTAGAGCTGGGGGAGCCCATGGGAGGCAAATGGACATGCCAGCCTTTCATGGGGGCATGACTTCAGAATTTTCACTGGATGTCATAAATTTTCACTGCTCACTGCTCCCGTTCCCAATGCCAGTTCCTACTCAGGACCTGTAGCTCCTGGGCTGCGAGCAAAGTGTCCTCCACTGATGGAGTCCAGCTAAGACCACTGCCCCTTGGCCCACCCCCAATCACCATGAAAGCCCCTCACCTCTTGGACACTGTCTCTTCCTCTTCCATGTAGACCCCTACTCTCCTGGTCTCAGCACAGGAATCTATCCAGAGAAGGGCAGGTGGGCCTGGGGAGGGGAGACAATGGCTTTACTCAGTCAGAAACTCAGCAGCTTGACAGGGCAAGTGTGTGCAGCCCCCAGGTCTGGGATGCCGCAGGCTCCCTGAGGCTCATTTTACCTCTGCCTTGTCTGGGACAGCCCCTCAGACCTCTCTGGATCTACTCAGAAGCTTGGTTCTTATCCCAGGACCACCCCCTTCTCAGAGCCCTGGAAAGGAAGGCACTCCTCATCCTACAGCTCTGCCCAGCAGGGATCAGCAGGCCCCAGGCCCTTGAGAAACAGACAGAAGGAAGGCAGGAAACCATGGGGGGCTGGCAGGCAGGGCTCACTTCTCCAGCACCTCCAGAATGACCCATTTTCCCTGGGTGTGGGCATGTGATCGCCTTCGAGATCTGAAAGACCAGGGACGTGTTCTGCAAGGCGTTCATTAATTTTAAATGAACAAAAAGGTTTTACAAACAAATACAATTAGGGAACACTGGATCAGACAAGGCTCAACAGGCTGCTAGATTCCAGGAGTTCTCAGCACCTTCAGCTCTCCGGGAGGAGAGGCCACGCACAGACTCTCCTGAGGGTAATGAACTAGGACACTTTTTTTTCCCATCTCTTTGACCCCATTGTCCCTGGGCCACAGGCAGGGAAATGTGACCCTAGGCCCCTTGACAACTAACCCAGTTGGAGGAAGGTGACAGGAATTCTATGCAAAAGAGGTGTATTGGTTGTGGGGGCTGGCCTTGTGGGGAGGTGGGGAGCTCCTCACTTCCCCCAGTATCTGTGCCCAGAAACCTGAGACTTTGCTGTTCTTTTCAGCAACAATAGAAAAGGGTAAGCAAAAGAGGCCACGTGGTTAGGAGCTGAGGTGCCCCACGAGGTTGAGAGGGTAGGTAGTTCTGACCAGCGCCATCTCCTTTCCCCTGTGCTCTTCCACAGTCCTGCCCGGGCAGTCTCCATGAGAGTGAAGGATCTTCCCGGTGTCCTCCTATCTGGCTGGTGGCTTCCTCCCTTTCTCCAAAGGCGGTGGCGCTAGCTACCCAAGGAATGCCCTCCTCCCCTCCAAGACCCCTGTGGTCCTTCCTCCACAGTTTCTGGCAGCTCCCCAGGGATGTCTCTGTCAAGTGTCCTCACAGGGCCTTCCGAAGCCCCAGGAGCCAGACTGCCTTGGCTGCAGGCCCTAGTGCGGGCTGTCCTTCTTGCTGTAACTCTTCCCCCTTGGTTCCAGGCCCCAGACCTCTTCCTACAGCCCCGCAGCGGCCACCTCTTCGGCACCTGCCACCCACAGCAGCTACAGTGAGGGCCCTGCCGCCCCTCCACCCAAGCCCCGGGTTGTCACCACTGCCAGCATCCGGCCTTCTGTCTACCAGCCAGGTGAGACGCAGAGCGGGAGGGGAGGCTGTCTAAGCCATGGACCAGCTCCAGGAGTCGCAAGCACCAAGAAGAGGCTCTGGGGTCACATCCCCGGAAGAATGGGCAGCAAGGCCTTGCAAATGAGGCTCTATCCTCCATCCCCCAGTTGTGGGCCAGAATCCTGTGGAGTCTGCATCTGGCCTGGGGGAGATAGGTGGGCAAGAATGCAGTGGATGATTCTAAGGGAGAGCGAAGGAGGACAGAGGTCTTCTCTGGGCCAGGCATGGTGACTCATGCCTGGAATCCCAGCACTTTGGGAGGCCGAGGCAGGCAGATCACCTGAGGTCGGCAGTTCGAGACCAGCCTGGTCAACATGGCAAAACCCCATCTCTACTAAAAACACAAAAATTAGCCGGACGTGGTGGCACACACCTGTAATCCCAGCTACTAGGGAGGATGAGGCCACTGCACTCCAGCCTGGGCAACAAAGTGAGACTCGGTCTCAAAAAAAAAAAAAAGCCTTCTTTGTGTCATGCCAGTGTGCGAGAGCTGGCCACAGCTATGGGGGTACCGAACGGCACATACGGAGCCTCGACTAGGGAGCAGGTCCCATCCAGGCGCAGGGAGAGACCCCAGGGAAGTTTTCTCTGCAGCTGGAGCCCAGGGAGATGAGACAGGCACCGAGTCGGGGCGGGCCTTGCTTCGAGGGCTGTTTCATGAAGCTCTCTCTTGACAGCCGGCCTGAGTGTGGGCGGTCGAAGCCGCTTTTGCCCGAGACAGAGGCCGGTGTCAGGGCCTGCTCTGCTGTCGAAGGCGAAGCGCCTCATCCCTCCAGGCTGCCATGTTCGTAGACACCTCTTGTCCTGGGGATGGAATGAAGCACCCAGCACAGCGTCTGTCACACGGGAGGTGCCCTCTGTCCCTACAGAGAAGGGGCAAGGACAGCCGGTTCTGAGGTGGGAACTCCTCAGGGCAAGGGGGCGTTTTGCAGTGGTGAAAAGCGGCGGCAAGCGGCTGCCCCTTTGGAGACGGGGAACACGGGGACGGAGACTGGAGAGGAGTCTGGAGGCGAAGCGGCGGGTGTAGGCGAGGCCTTGCCGGGGCGCAAGGAGGACGTTTCCGTCTCTTTCTGGGCAGGCGCTTCTGGCACCTTCCGGGGCGGCAGCCGGCTGTCCTCGCCCAGCCCGCCAGGCGGCGTCAGGGCTCCGGGGGCGCGCGGCCGGCCCGCCCAGCGTCCCCTTCCTCCTCCTCCTCCCCGGGCTGGGGCCCAGGCGGGCGAGACCGGCCGGAGCCGCGGGCCCCCGCGCCATTCCCAGGCCGCGCAGACGTTAACTCATTCCTGCCTGGGGGGAAGGAGGCGGCCGGGCGGGCGCGCGCTGTAGCCGACCTGCCTTCACCTCCGTCTCCCGGAGGCCAGGCTGCCGAGTGGGTTCCGGGGGCGGCTGGCAGGCGGCCGCGGGCGAAGCGGGGCGTGTGGGCCCGAGCCCCCTCTCCGCTCCCCAGCACTCCAGGCTCTTCGGACCTGGGCGTCAGAGAGGGTGGGGAGCCCGCGCAGTACCTGGAGGGCCCCAGACCGCCGCGGCCGCAGCCGCAGCTCTCCCCGGGGCCTCCTCCAGGCCAAGGGCGGCGTTCGCAGGCCGGATCTTATCGCTGGCGCCCGAGCTAGGCAGCCGCTCCCCAGAACACCTGGGGCCTGCGAGGGGGCGGACGGCGGCGGCGGCTCGGGGACCCTGCGCGCTGGTCGGGGACGGCCACGTTGGCCCGCGGGCCGGGCGGCGGCCGGGTGCTCGCGGAGAGCCAGGCCCGGCCCCCAGTGAGTCAGAAATCACCTTGTTTAATTACACATCCCCGAGCCCGCCGAGTGCGATAGAGGCCTTTTGAACTTGCCAATTAGAGATGAAATATCACCTTCTAATTTAGACTGGTTTAATTCCGTCACGCAGAAATAGCAACAGCCCCAGGGCTCCGAGATGAGATATCAGGTCTCTCTTGGCAGGACAGTGAGCCAAGCTGAAGGGTGCAGAGGCTGAGGGCGGCGAAGAGCCGCTGCCTGCTCGCCCCCCGCAGGGAGTGGGGGTTGCAACGGGGGAGCAGAGCTGTCGGGCGGGGCACCGAAGCCGGGGAGGTTCCTTCTCTGGGGGGGTACAGCCTCGGGCAAAGAAGCTGTCAAATTGGGGTCCAGATCCTGGCCTGCCTCTGTGAGATCTCTGTGTTGTGGGGACCAGGCGCAGTGGCTTAAGCCTGTAATCCCAGCACTTTGGGAGGCCGAGGGGGGCGGATTACGAGGTCAAGAGATCGAGACCATCCTGGCCAACACGGTGAAACCCCGTCTCTAATAAAAATACAAAAATTAGCTGGGCGTGGTGGCGCGCGCCTGTAGTCCCAGCTACTCGGGAGGCGGAGGCAAGAGAATTGCTTGAACCTGAGAGGCGGAGGTTGCCGTGAGCCGAGATCGCGCCACTGCACTCCAGCCTGGCTACAGAGCAAGACTCTGTCTCAAGAAAAAAAAAAAAAAAAAGGCGGTGGATCCAGGAGTCTGGAAGGCCTTCCCATGGAGGGAAGTGACTGCCAGCCAGAGGAAATAGGGTTAGTATTGCCAGGAGGAGGCAGGAAAGGTGGGACAGGGCCCGATTTACTTGAAAGGGGCGAACTAAAGCCTGTTTTGCTGCCTGGGGAGTTTCTAAGAGGGGATCTGCTGTTGAGTCTGGCTGCCTGAGCTCGTTTCAGCTAGGCAGTTCACCAGCTGAATGACCTGGAGGCAGTCACTTAAGCTCTCCAAGCCTCAATTCCTCATCTGTAAAATGGCCTTGCAAAAATTATCTGCCTTTTTGGATTGCAGCGAGTAATTACTTGAAATAATGCACGTAAAAGGCCTAGCATGCAAAAGCAGTCATTTTAATGAGGGTACCACTACCCAATAGAAAGAAATTTTCTAGTAGCCACATTTTTAAAAAGTAAAAGAAAGCAAGTGAAATTCATTTTAATATCTTTCCTTTGACTGCATATATTTAAAATGTCAGGTGGAGCGCAGTGGCTCACACTTGTAATCCCAGCACTTTGGGAGGCCGAGGCGGGCAGATCACCTGAGGTCAGGAGTTGGAGATCAGCCTGGCTAACATGGTGAAACCTGTCTCTACTAAAAATACAAAAATTAGCCAGGCGTAGTGGCGGGTGCTTGTAATCCCAGCTACTTGGGAGGCTATGGCAGGAGAATCACTTGAACCCAGGAGGCGGAGGCTGCTGTGTGCCACTGCACTCCAGCTTGGGCCACAAAGCAAGACTGTCTCAAAAAAATAAATAAAAAATATCATTTCAACATACAATCAATATAAAATAATTATTAACGAGTCTTCAAAATCTGGTGTGTGCGTTGCACTAAAAGCACTTCTCACTTCTTGGTGGACTAGCCATTTAAAGTGCTGATTGGCCATGCAGCACTCTGTATTGGACAGCGCAGGATTAGGGGTTGTGGTCTTAATCTTTTTTTTTTGAAACAGGGTTTCCACCCTTGCCCAGGCTGGAGTACAATGGCTTGACCTTGGCTCACTGCAACCTCTGCCTCCCGGGTTCAAGCGATTCTCCTGCCTCAGCCTCCCGAGTAGCTGGGATTACAGGCACCCGCCACTACGCCTGGCTAATTTTTTCTGTATTTTTAGTAGAAACTGGGTTTCACCATGTTGGCCAGCCTAGTCTCGAACTCTTGACCTCAGGTGATCCACCCCCTCCTTGGCCTCCCAAAGTGCTGGGATTATAGGTGTGAGCCATGGCGTCCAGCTAATCTTAATCTTTTTTAGCAGAGAATTGTGCTTTACGAAGAAAGAAAGGGGCCAGGCAAGGTGACTCACGCCTGTATCCCAGCACTTTGGGAGGCTGCGGCAGGTGGATCATCTGAGGTCAGGAGTTTGAGACTAGCCTGACCAACATGGTGAAATCTCATCTCTACTAAAAATACAAAAAAATTAGCTGGGTGTGGTGGTGGGTGCCTGTAATCCCAGCTACTTGGGAGGCTGAGGCAGGAGAATCACTTGAATCCAGGAGGTGGAGGTTGCAGTGAGCCAAGATCGTGCCATTGCACTCCAGCCTGGGCAGCAAGAGCGAGACTCTGTCTCAAAAAAAAAAAAAGGAAAGAAAATGTTGCACAAAACCCCCTTATCTATAACAGAGGGATGAAGCTGCTCTGAAGTTGTGCTAGATCACCTCTCCCGCTGTCTGTCCCTGGTGGTATTCCTGGAATCCCCTCTTCTCCCACCACTTTGAGATTCTCTGCTATGCAAAGTTGTTAGGGAGGGTGACAATACCTCAAATCTGGGCTGTAGACATTTACCAAATGTATGCACTATGTCACTCCAGCAGATCCCCACCATGCCCTGTGGGGCAGGCAGGGCGTCAGGCATTCCACCACCAGTAAATAGACCTCAGTCTCAGGTTATCTGACTTCAAGACTTCCCGTTTCCCTTCCCTGCTCTCCCCACACCCGATGCCCGCCCAACACACACCCCAGTCTAACTGGGCTGGGCTTCTTTAGGTGAGCAGCAGGCCAGGAGACAGGCTGACAATACATCTGACCCTGAGACCAGGTTGCCTCCATCCTTGGCATCCTCACTCACATTTAGTGACACACTATGCCAGGTAATAGGCTAAGTTCTTTATATTTCTTACCTTCCCTTAATCCTCACAATAACCCTGTGAGATACTAAGAATTATTATTGTCATTTTTAGATGAAGAAATTGAGGCCCAGAGAGGTTAAGGAATTTGCCCAAGGACACACAGCCGGGAGGTAGTAGAGCTAGGTCCTGCAGCCGGGGCTCTTGGCTGTGCTATCAAGACCACACAGCACGGGGTCTCCTCCAAGTTGAAAATGACTGCTCCCTGACATGTTGCACCGAGATTTGGACTCATGTTCTTTACAGAGGCAGCTTGGGATGGTAGAATAAATGGTTTTGAAGATGTAGTCCCACTGACTACCTCTGCCTCAGTGACCTCAAATGTAAAGGGGGAATAATGTGAAGACAGCTTCAGATGGCATGCTATGTGCCTCATTACCCCCTAAACATGAGGAAGATTCCTTATGGAGAAGGTTTACCTTTCGAAGGCCTCACTCACAGGATGGCTCCAGGGCAGGGCTGTGGAGGGCTTTATCTCTTTTGTTCCTTCAATAACATAGATGGATCCTATCTACCTGGTCCCTACTAACCCCCAGCACAGGGGTTTCCAGGTCACCCAGCTCTGAAGGGTGGGTCACCTGGGAATGGAAGGTGCAGAGTAGGAACCACAGGCTGCCCCAGGTGGCTCAGAGGATCCAGGTGGAAAAGAGAGACTGGAGGTGGGGCCAGAGTCTTAAGCCCTAAGGAAAACCTTCCTCTTTAGGTTGAGGCTGGAGTGGGGGTGGGGGGCAGGAGCGGGACGTGGGTGTGGGAACTGCCTCAGTGTAGTCCATCCTGCCCAGGCTGAGCTCAGGAATGGGGAGGGAGGCTGTGCTGACATGCTTCCTAGGGGTTGGGGGGAATGAGGCCTCTTTCCGGAACAGCAGACTGTGAAATGAGGTGAGCCTTCTGGAACCTCCCTCACTGGAAGAGGAGGCCAGCTGGACCTTGTCTACAGGGCACAGCTGGGTCTGCCCTGGCTAGGTGTTGAGGGCCCAGGCCCGAGAGGACTGTGGGTAAGCAGTTGCAATGCTCTTTCTGTGCTGTGACCCCAAAACGGTTTTCTGCTCTCAGGGAGCTGGAGGAGGGGGTGGCAGAAATGAGGCAGCACCTTCTCTTCCCTGCACTATGACTGCCTGGGAAATCTCTAGACAGTCACTCAGACATACTCTCAGCTTCTACCAAAGCGATGTGGAGGTCCAGAGGTCCCCAGGGCAGCCACGGGTCAAGCAAGCAGCTACACCTGGGCTGTGTCACCCTAGAGTCTCTGCCCAGCACCCTCGAAATGCCTTCTTCAAGATCCCCCACCCTAATCAAACCAAGATGGAATTTCCCCCCAATATAAATCAAGCCAAGCTGTGTTTCAAGAAAGTAATTGTAGCTAAACCTGAAACCTGAACCTGAAAACCCAGCTGCCAGGTCATCTGCTTTGTCCTGAGGGTTGAACCAGGTCCAGGTTCAGCAAACTCATGCCAAGGGAGGTATTTCAGATGTCAAATCACTGGTCAGAGTGCAACAGAAAGTTTCTCACAGTCAAGAGTAAGCTGACCCACTCCCACCTATCCCTGCCCAGGTACCCCCAACCCTGCTCCCTGTCTTATGCAGGCCTTGGGCAGCCAAGGCCTGGTGGAGCCCCACCCTGCACAGCTGCAGATATTTATAGCCGTGTCCCTTTTCCAGCCCTTTCGACACTCGGCTGTGCTTACTCTGTAGCTCCCTGGACACCCTGCTGAGAATTCAGATCTGGGCCATCAAGAAGTTCAGGAACAAATCTGAAAAAACTGAAATTGTATTACTCTAATGTTAAAGTCACCTTGTGCATTTCTCTGGCTGGAAGTGAGGGGAACTGGGAAGAATGAATTCCTGACACATCTTTCTTTGTTTTTGTTTTTGTTTTTTTTTTGGCTTGCAGTGCCTGCATCTACCTATAGCCCGTCCCCAGGGGCCAATTACAGTCCAACTCCCTACACCCCCTCGCCTGCCCCTGCCTATACCCCCTCGCCTGCCCCTGCCTACACTCCCTCACCTACCCCTGCCTACACCCCATCACCTGCCCCCACCTACACTCCATCCCCCGCACCAACCTATACCCCTTCACCTGCCCCCAACTATAACCCTGCATCCTCTGCGGCCTATAGCGGGGGCCCTGCAGAGCCCGCCAGCCGTCCCCCCTGGGTGGCAGATGACAGCTTCTCCCAGAAGTTTGCCCCCGGCAAGAGCACCACCTCCATCAGCAAGCAGACCGTGCCCCGGGGGGGCCCAGCCTACACCCCAGCGGGTCCCCAGGTGCCACCACTTGCCAGGGGGACTGTCCAGAGGGCTGAGCGCTTCCCAGCCAGCAGCCGGACTCCACTTTGTGGCCACTGCAACAACGTCATTCGGTATGGTCCAGCTGTACCCCTGCACTGGGGCCCTGGAAGGGCATGTGTGCGGGGTGCTTGCCCACAGTCTGAGCCCTGGTGGGGAGAGATGGGGGTAGGAGGCAGGTGTAGGGAGAAAGCCTTGGGTCCTTCTGGCTTGCCCTCTGGTCTGACCTCTCTGAGCTTTAGCTTCCATACCTGTGTGACACCCACTCCCCTGGGGAGCTGGGAGGGTGGCATGAGGTGCGTGGGTGAAGCTCCAGCAAGGTGCCTAGTGCCAGGAGCTCCCCCTTGGGCTAAGGCCAAGTTCTGGGAATCACCAGTCTTGTCAGTACCTTTATGGGGCATGTTGTAAGACAGTGTTGGTTTTGACCCAGTTTTCCTTTAGGGTTGCTTCTGGGTCTTTCCACAGACAGGCCTGGGCTGCTCAGGGCATTGGTGGGCATCTGCCAGACTAAAATGAAAACAAGTGATTTCACACTTAGAAGCCATGGACCAAGGGTGCTGTTGTTTGAATACACTATGTCTGTGGGCACATATGGTGTGAGCTTAAATACGTGAAAAATATAGTTTTATTGAAAAATAAAGTAATACACACTCATTAGAGAAGAATTAGAAAACACAGAAAAGTAAAAATTAGAGTATGAAAAAATGTCCTCATAGTCCCACTGTTCTGACTGCTAACCTGGAACTAGACTATACAGGTTTGTATTCTGGTCACCACTTACTGGTCCTATGGCCTTAAACAAGTTGTTCAAACTCTGTGTGCCTCAGTTTCCCCATCTGAAAATGAGTATAACAATAGTACCTACTGCATAGGATTGTTGTGAGAATTAAGCAAGTTAATAAATGTAAAATTTTTATTGAATAGAGCCTGACACAGAGCAATCACTTAATAAATGTTAGCCATCATCATCATCATTATTGGATTTCTTACTATCATCATCAGTGGTCAACTGAATTCTATCATGTGTTTACCCAGTTCCCTACTGGTGGATGTTTGAATTGCTTCCTGGTTTTCTTTATTGTAAGTGATGCAACAATGAACACCTTTCTGCATGAGCTTTCTCTGAATTTCACATTATTTCATCACAACAGTCACAAAAGTCAGAGTTATTGGGTAAAAGTATAAACAGTGTTGGGGTTCTTAAAATATCTAGTTCCAACTTCTGGGGGCTGCCTCACTGGGTGCCATTCTCTGCTTCCCCAGGGGCCCATTTCTGGTAGCCATGGGCCGTTCCTGGCACCCTGAAGAGTTCAACTGTGCCTACTGCAAGACTTCCCTGGCAGATATGTGCTTTGTGGAAGAGCAGAACAACGTTTACTGTGAGCGATGTTATGAGCAATTCTTTGCCCCAATCTGTGCCAAGTGCAACACCAAAATTATGGGGGTAAGTGGGCAGCCTCCCCTTCTTCTGACTTATGTCTCTTCCCAGCCCTTCCCCAAGATCGTGGGGTCCCATTAGGAAGCCAAGAAGTTGCTGGTAACAGAGAGAAAGCAACTCCATTTTTATCCTAGAAGGGAATTGATTTGCCACCAATACATTTGGGGATAAATGAACTTGACGCAAGGGATGATTGTGCTCCTGTTCCACACAGCTTGAAGTGGTGGAACTTCTGCAAAGCAAGTGATTGCTTCATAGCCTGACCTGACCACTCACCAGACTGTGGCCTTGACCCTCAATGCCCCTTTGGTAAATGACAGTAATAAGCAGTACCTCCTCCCAGATTTAATGGGAGGATTAAGCATCACAGTTTATGTAAGAATGCACACGGCCAGGCATGGTGGCTCATGCCTGTAATCTCAGTACTTTGAGAGGCCGAGACAGGCGGATGACCTGAGGTCAGGAGTTCAAGACCAGCCTGGCCAAAATGGTGAAACCCTGTCTTTAAAAATAAAATAGAAAAATAATAATAAAAAAAAGAATGCACAGAACCTGGCACCCAGCTGGAGAGTGAGAAGCCCTTCTCTGCTGCCCCTGGGTCTTTCTTCAGAGTGAAAGGCCTGCATCCTAGGCTCTCCTGCCCTATTCCCTGGTAGGATGCTTGGGTAGTGGCTGGGGCCTGGTGGGGTAGTCAAGCCCAGTTCCCTCTCTCCTTTCTGTCCTGAGCTCAGGCTCTTTCCTCCAGGAAGTGATGCATGCCTTGAGACAGACGTGGCACACAACCTGCTTTGTCTGCGCGGCCTGCAAGAAGCCTTTCGGGAACAGCCTCTTCCACATGGAAGATGGGGAGCCCTACTGTGAGAAAGGTAGGAACACTTTGGCGTTGGCGTGTGGGGAGGCCCTGCTCTGGGAGAAAGGGGCAGGCTCAGGGAAATAACTCCTCTCCAATCCATTCACAGCCGACCACCCAGAGGCCTTTATTTCTGGAAGAAATGTTTGTTTTGTTTTTAATAGCAAAATCACGTTAATATCACACAAAGGAAGTTGACTATCTCTCCTGCCCATATGGTTGCAGCTTTGGGGAGAGTGAGGTGCAGAGTCTATAGCTTATTTTATGCATCAGTTATGTGGATCTGGTTGGGCAAGGTGGCTCACACCTTAATCCCAGCACTTTGGGAGGGTGAGGTGGAAGAATCGCTTGAGCCCTGGGGTTTGAGACCAGCAACATAGCAAGATCCAGTCTCTACAAAAAATATAAACATAGGCCGGGCGTGGTGGCTCACACCTGTAATCCAAGCACTTTGGAGGCCTAGGTGGGTGGATCACCTGAGGTCAGGAGTTCAAGACCAGCCTGACCAACATGATGAAACTCTATCTTAAAAAAAATAAACATTAGCCAGGTGTGGTGGCATGTTCCTGTAGTCCTAGATACTCAGGAGGCTGAAGTAGGAGGATCACTTGAGTCCAGGAGTTCGAGGCTGCAGTGTCCTGTGAGAGCAGCTTAGGCAACAGAGTAAGACCCTGTATCTCAAAAAAAAAAAAAAAAAATTGTAGATCACAATTTGGCATCTTATAACCACTTGAGAAACCTTTCAGGTTATTTTGATTTGGAGACCACAAGGCCTAGTCTGAAAAGGCCTTGGCTGTGGACTTTGTCCTTCATTCTATTCTTGGTTCCACTTTGGGCTGCTTTGTAACCCTGAACAAGTTACTAACCTCTGAGCCTTACTTTCCTCATCTGTACACACCTGCCTACAGAGCTGTGGTGAGGATTAAACCAGAGAAGGAGTGTAGAGCATCAATGCGAGACCCCTTCCGCTGCCCCTGTGATATTTATCAGACTTTGATGTTCCTTCAGAGTCCTGTAATCTCAGAGTGAATTCAGAGTTTCTCTGTACCCCCAAAATGCTATATGTTATCTTAACATGCCGAGGAAATTATTGTAAATTCAGGAGACAAAGCACTTCATTAGATAGGTAGGAGTTAGTCACTCACTCATTTATACAGAGACTTCTCCCTTCAGAAAAGATTTGAAGCAGCTTCCAGAAAAGGTAACACAGACATGAAGGCTAAGACAGTAGAACCAGAAAATCAGAGGCGGGAGAAGAGGCATGCTGATTATGAAGAATAACGCAGCTGCAGGGACTGACTGGGTAGCAAGTTTGAGGGCAGAAAGAGAAACACAGTAAGTTAGTTTACTTTAAAATCAGAAAGGAGAAAACATTCAGTTCCTCAAGGGAAAAAGCAAAACAAAATAAAATTTCTTTCCCCGGACTGTAAATTAGAAAAGATACATGTTGGCCAGGCACCAAGGTACCTGGAGAGACCCAGACTCGAATCCCACATGGGCCACTTCCAGGCTGGGTGACCGTGGACAATGTATTTACCCCTTCTAAGCCTCTGTTTCCTCTCTAGACCATCTCCTTCAGAGGCTGTTGTAAGGATTAACTGAGATGATGTGTGCAAAGCTCTTAGCAAAGCAGCTGCCCAGGGTACATGGGCAATGGGAGTGGTCTGTGAAGTGGCCCCAGGAGACCCAGAGCTCTCCATGCAGCACAGTTTACAATCCATTTCCATAAGCAGTGAGCATCGTTGAAATGTTTAAGGCAAGGAAACAATACAATCCAATTTTTATTTTAGGAAGAGTACAGAGGCTAGGTGCCGTGGCTCACGCCTGTCATCCCAGCACGTTGGGAGGCCGAGGAGGGTGGATCAAATGAGGTCAGGAGTTTGAGACCAGCCTGGCCAATATGGTGAAACCCCGTCTCTACTAAAAATACAAAAATTAGCTGGGCGTGGTCACATGCACCTGTAATCCCAGGTACTCGGGAGGCTGGGGAAGGAGAATCGCTTGAACCACGTAGGCAGAGGTTGCAGTGAACTCGGATCATGCCACTGCACTCCAGCCTGGGTGACAGAGCCAAGATTCTATCTCAAAAAAAAAAACAAAAACAAAAACAAATTTTAGGGGGGGGGTGTTTGTTGATTGTTATAGAGAATGATATTATGATGAGCAAGGTAAAGGAAGGCTAGATATCTGTTAGGTAAAGTCAAGCCTGGTTGGTTCACCCACCCTAGAGTTGGTAAAATACACTGGGGTCAGCCAGGAGGGAGTTCCCCTGTGTAATGCCATGGGACATTGTGCTTGGTTCTGATCTTGTCATTTTTTAAATTGTGGGAAAAACCCATAGCATAAAATTTGCCATCTTTTCCATTATTAAGTGGACAGTTAAGTAGTGTTGAGTATATTCACACTGTTGTAAACCAAACCTCCAATTTGCAAACATTCACCTTGCAAATCAGAAGCTCTGTACCTATTAAACAACTTCCTCTTTTTCCCTGTTTCCAGCTCCTGGTAACCACCATGCTACTTTCTACTTCTATGAATTTGACTACTATAGATTCCTCATATAAGTGAAATCATACAATATTTGTTTTTTTGAGGCTGGCTTATTTCACCTAGCATAATGTCCTCAAGTTTCATCCATGTTGTAGCATGCATCAGAATTTCCTTCCTTTTAAAGGCTGAGTAATATTTCATTGTATGGATAGACCACATTTTGTTGATCCATTCATTTATCAACAGGCACTCAGTTTGCTTCTACCTCTTGGCTATTGTGAATAATGCTGGTATGAACATGGGTGTGCAAATTTCTCTTAAGACTCTGCTTTCAATTATTTTGGGTATATATCCAGAAATGGGATTGCTAGACCATGTGCTTCTATTTTTTTTTCTTTTTTTTGCGACGGGGTCTCACTCTGTTGCCCAGGCTGGATTGCAGTGGCACCGTCATGGCTCACTGCAACCTTGTTCTCGTGGGCTCAGTTAATTCTTCCACCTCTGCCTGTGGCTGGGACTACAGACATGCACCACCCTGTTCAGCCAATTTTCGTAATTTTTTGTAGAGATGAGGTCTTTCTGTGTTGCCCAGACTGGTCTTGAAATCCTGGGCTCAAGCAATCCTCTTGCCTTGGGCTCCCAAAGTTCTGGAATTACAGGTATGAGCCACCGTGCCTATTTTTGATTTTGCTCTATTTTTGATTTTGTAAGGAACTTCATACTGTTTTCCATAATGGCTGCACTGTGTTATAATCTCATTAACAGAGCACAAATCTTCCAATTTCTCTACAGCCTTGCAAACACTTGTTATTTTGTTTTGTTTGTTTGTTTGTTTGTTTTTAAATAGTAGCTATCCTAGGTTGGGCATAGTGGCTCACACCTGTAATCCCAGCACTTTGGAAGGCCGAGGCGGGTAGATCACGAGGTCAAGAGATCAAGAGCATCCTGGCCAACATGGTGAAACCCCATCTCTACGAAAAATACAAAAATTAGCTGGGTGTGGTGGCTCATGCCTGTAGTCCCCGCTACTCGGGAGGCTGAGGCAGGAGAATCGCTTGAACCCAGGAAGCGGAGGTTGCAGTGAGCTGATGGTCAGGCCACTGGACTCCAGCCTGGGCGACAGAGAGAGACTCTATCTCAAAATAAATAAATAAATAAATAAATAAATAGTAGCTATCCTAATGGGTATGAGGTAAAATTTCATTTTTATGTCTCGTCATTTTAATCAATAATTTGGAAGAAGACACAGATGGGAGTCCTATCAAATCTGCAGATTGAGCCAGAATGATAGGATCTAGGCTAAAAAAAATGCTTCAGTTGGCTGCAAAGATAAGCTGACGTCTGCATATAAGGGAGAGAGGTAGGAGGGTCAGCCCTTCACAGATGAACCTGCACCTGAGTAGTTCCCAAACCTGGCATCATGGTCACCAAGGGAGCTTAACAAACTAGAGAGAAGATAGATTTTTTTAGACCTACCTCAGACCCACGGAAGCAGCATTTCACAGGGTGCCCCACCCTACCCAGGTGTTTCAGTTAGGTGTGGGAATCAGAAGTGTTTCTCCAAGTGTGATCCCAGCACCAGCAGCAACATCACCTGGGAACTTGTTAGAAATGCAGATCTTCAGGCTCCACCCCAGATCTGGTGAATCAGAAACTCTGGAGGGGAGCCTGGCACCCTGTGTTTCAACAAACCTTCTGATGTTTGGGAACCATTGCTGTAGAAAAGTACTAAACCCCTTTTCAACACAGAGCACCCGTAATCTGATGGATGGAAATCCTTTTACAACAGCAATAAAATCCATTAAATTTGAGGGTAGTAATTCAACTTGAGACAAGAGAGAATCAAAGAAAATTAGAAAGACTTAAAGGGAAAAATAAAGGAAGGAATAAATAAACAAGGAGCTAGATTATGCTCCTTGTGGAAAAGGTCCATGCACAGACTTAGTTAGGTGCCAGCAGCGTTCTCCTTTTGTAGAAATAAGTGAAGAAAAATACCAACTTAAAAAAAAAATGTATTAGGATCAGACCCATTCTACCAAATTTTAAAACAAAGTGGCAATTCTCCAAATCATACAGAATTGAATTTAAAACAGAAAAATTAATCAGTGGGCAAGACTAGGCATTCCAGAAGTAAATTTAAGCCATTTTAAGGGCTTAATCTGTGAAAAGCCAGTAAAAGAAGGAATCACTATTTAATTAGGTTATTTGAACCATTTAATTGAATTTTTGTTTTTATTTAAATATGGAACACAGCCCGGCTTGGTGGCTCATGCCTATAATCGTAGTACTTAAGGAGGCCAAGGCAGGAAGACTGCTTGAGCCCAGGAGTTCAAGACCAACCTGGACAATATAGGGAGATCCTGTTTCTAAAAAAAACAAAATAAATAAAGTAGCTGACCATGGTGGTGCATACCTACGGTTCCAGCTACTCAGGAGCCTGAGGTGGGAGGATTGTTTGAACCCAGAAAGTTGAGGTTGCGGTGAACTGTGACCACATCATTGCACTCCATCCTGGGTGACAGAGCAAGACTCCATCTGAAAAAAAAAAAAAGGAGATGATGAATGAATGGATAGGATGCATGGATGAATGCAGGAGGGAAGCCCAGGGAAAGCCTTCAACAAGACCATCTCATCTCTCTTGGTTGGGGTAGGTAGGGGATGAAGACTTCCCTGAAGGACAGCGTATCACAGAGGATTGCAGAGATTCTCTCAGGTACAGAAAGCGGGGATGGTTTTCCAAGCCCAGGGCCTGGTTTACACAGAAGCCTGGAGATGTAAGAGAAAGTCCAGGGCACCATGAGACCAGCTGGGAATGATGAGAAAGAAGTCGGAAGTGGGGTGCAGGGCTTGTCCTTAGGTGGAGAAGGGTCAACCCATACCGCATGGAAGTTCCTGCAGAGCACAGAGTGAACCACAACCTGTGCCTTAACTTTCTAAAAGAAGCAGAACGATGTTTTCTTAGCTCTGGCAAGGCAATGCATTTCTGCCTACCAAAGAAACTAAGTAGTCCATCAGAGAAGACTGAGGGACTGGCATACATAAGAGCATTTGCATGACAAGCTACAATTAAGCACAAAAGGGGAAGCTGTATATTGGAAAACATATGCAAGAGATAAGTGTAACTGAACAAAGCTCAATGGCAGGTGGATAAGGAGCTGGAGACAGCGCAAAGCCATGGAAGGAGGATGAACTTTGGAGTCCATCAGGACTGGGGCCCTCCTTTAGACTTGTGTGATGGAACCTCTCCAGTCAGTTTCCCCCCGTTTAAAATGGGAATACTAGGCCAGGTGCTTGGTTCACACCTGTAATCCCAGCACTTCGGGAGGCCAAGGTAGGTGGATCACTTTAGGTCAGGAGTTCAAGACCAGCCCGGCCAACATGGTAAAATCCTCTCTACTGAAAATACAAAAATTAGCCAGGCACTGTGGCACATGCTTGTAATCCCAGCTACTCGGGAGGCTGAGGTGGGAGAATTACTTGAACCCAGCTGGGAGTGAGGGGGCAGAGGTTGCAGTGAGCCAAGATCATGCCACTGCACTCCAGCCTGGGTGACAGAGAGTCCGCCTCAAAAAATAAATAAATAAAATGGGAATGTCATCTCTTCACAGAGATACCATGAGGATTAAACAAGAAACACGTTGGCAGTCAAATCATGGTTCCCTTCCCTCCCTCCTTGAATCAGTTATGAAGACTTTTTTTTTTTTTTTTAAGACAGAGTCTTGCCTCACTCTGTTGCCCAGGCTGGAGTGTAATGGTACAATCTCGGCTCACTGCAACTTCTGCCTCCTGGGTTCAAGAGATCCTTCCTGCCTTAGCTTCCTGAGTAGCTGGGATTATAGGCACTCACCAGCATGCCCAGCTAATTTCTGTATTTTTCGTAGAGATGGAGTTTCACCATGTTGGCCAGGCTGGTCTCCAACTCCTGACCTCAAGTGATCCGCTGGCCTCGGCCTCCCAAACTGCTGGGATTACAGGTGTGAGCAACCATGTCCGGCCAAGACTTTCAAAATAAGAGCCAACATTTTTTAGTGTTTGTGCCAAATATTTCACTTATGTTATCTTATTTAATCCACTCAAAACACCATGAGTTCAGTACAATAATTATTCCCATTGTATAGATGAGAAAGTTGACGCCTTGAGAAGTTAGGCGACTTGCCCCAGGTTTGAACGTTCCTTAATAGAGCTGGGATTCAAACTCAGCTCTTCATTTATTCAGAGTCTAAGTTTGTAACCCCCATGGCACACTGGCACTCAGTATGTGGTCTAAGACAATGAATGGACATACTGTCCACAAGAAGAACAGGAAATCACTTAAGAAAAAGCCAACTGTGCAAGAGTTTGGAGGGATGCGTACACTTCTCAGGAGGGATGAGGCTTTGTAAATGGGATGGAGCTTTTCTAGAATAATCTAGAGATGTTCCGCAGCCAGTGTGGTAGAACCGTAGCCCCTTTGGGCCAGAGAGGACAGCTGCCCTGGTGAAGGAGCACAGAACCTGACCCACTGTGCCTCAGCTGTGGGACCCTGGCTGGGCCCTTCACCAATTTTAGTCTCAGTTTTCTCATCCACAAAACAAAACAAAAAGATAGCCATAGTTCAATCTCTGAGGGATTTTATGATGATCGGGTTTATTCATTGATTAACTGATTGATTGGTTAATGCGTTCATTCCTGTGTATATTGTGGATATTGACTGTGTGTCAGGTACTGTGCTGGGAGTACAAAGAAAGTTAAGAAGTAGTCCCTGACGCTGAGATACTTGCAAATAACACCATCCATGTGAAAATGCTTGGAAAATTGCAAAGCATCATATAAATAATATTTAATAGCATTATCTCCTTGGTTGGGGGTAGGGATGGAGAAGGAGAAGGACATGCCCCAATAAAGTAGTTCAAATACTATTTATATTAGTAAAAACTGGTTATCAACACAAATGCCCCATGACAGAAGAATGGGCAAGCAAAGAACATTCTATAACTCTTAAACATGCTGGGCCCTCATTCTTCCAAAGTAAGCATAGCTGTTTGGAAACGTGAATTTTTTTCTCTTTGGGGCTTGATCTATTTGGTCTATCAGAGGTGGCCGAAGCAGCGGAGACAATCTCCCTGCAGAAGATTGATGACAATTCCAGAAAGTGCAAATCAAACCAGCATAAGGTGGTGTCTAAGCCTGAGTCTGAACACCATCAGTGCAATGACTAGAAAATGGAAAACTATCTGTCATGTAACTGAGTATTTTGTCTGTGAAATGACAACCAATTAGATTTCACCTCCTAATCCTGCCCACTGATTTGGGGGTTGTCTTGGCTTTGGGTCCCCACTGCCCTCCTAGGTGCGTGGCCTTCACTCTGCTTTTCATTTCAGACTACATCAATCTGTTCAGCACCAAGTGTCATGGCTGCGATTTCCCTGTGGAGGCTGGCGACAAGTTTATCGAAGCCCTGGGGCACACCTGGCACGACACCTGCTTCATTTGTGCGGTATGTCTCTGGCTTTCTGAGAAGAGGCAGGAGGGAGGAAGTGGGAGCCAGGTGACCAGCCCTCTAAATCCCTTGCCACACTAGCGTTCTGACATCCTGATCGTTTTTAAAAGCTGAAAAACACCGTGATGCCTCGATACGTCACAGTGGAACAAAGTTTCATTACTGGTAATTATTTATAAACCAATGTGGCTTTGTTACTTTCATTAAGGACAACAGAGAGTCCCAGGATTTGGCAAACCAGTGGCTTGTCTCACCAGCAGTGTTGTCAGTGGGCAAGAGCAGCAGATGCTTGGCTTTGAGAGGAGCAGTTGGCTTCCCATGGTTATATGTTGCTTCAGATATGATGGAGTGACTTGAGGGTTTTCCCCTCCAAATTGTTACCTTGAACACTAGATTAGAGCTTACTTACTAATCCTATGAAAAGCTAAGATAGGGTTTCCCTTAGTAGAACCTTTGGAAAGCAGGACTGAGTATGATTTTATTTTCCTAAGTGGTCCTTTCTTGATATATAGCTGCCAGGAGATAAGCCCTGGATTAACTATTAACTATGTGCTACTTATTTCTGCTGAACAGCTAGGTCACTTTTAATATGAGACTGGCATTTTCCTTCTGAGGGTTTTGGGTTTGGGTGGGCACGTGATGGTGAGCCTACAGACATTTAGACTCTGAGGGTGAGGTAGGAAACAGTCATCCCTGAGAAAACTCCATAATGTCAATCTGTCATTGACTAAACTTGATTTGGGAACTTTTTTTTTTTTTTTTGAGATGGAGTTTATGCTCGTTACCCAGGCAGAAGTGCAGTGGCGTGATCTTGGTTCACTGCAACCTCCACCACCTGGGTTCAAGCGATTCTCCTTCCTCAGCCTCTTGAGTAGCTGGGACTACAGGAACATGCCACCACACCCAGCTAATTTTGTGTATTTTTAGTAGAGATGGGTTTTCACCATGTTGGCCAGACTAGTCTCAAACTCCTGACCTCAGGTAATCCAACCGCCTCGGCCTCCCAAAGTTCTGGGATTACAGGCATGAGCCACTGCGCCCAGCCTTCTTTTCCTCTTCTTATAAGGATGCTGGTCATGTTGGATTAAAAGCTCACCTTATCCAGGCCTCATCTTTTTCTCTCTCTTTTTTTTTTGTTTTGAGACAGTCTTACTCTGTTGCCCAGGCTGGAGTGCCGTGGCACAATCTCAGCTCACTGCAACCTGTCTCCTGGGTTCAAGTGATTCTTGTGCCTCAGCCTCCCGAGTTGCTGGGGTTACAGGCACATGCCACCATGCCTGACTAATTTTTGTATTTTTAGTAGAGACGAGGTTTCCCCATGTTGGCCAGGCTGGTCTTGAACTCCTGGCCTCAAGTAATCTACCTGCCTTGGCCTCCTAAAGTGCTGGGATTACAGGCGTGAGCCCCCGCATCCAGCCTGCAGACCTCATCTTAACTTACATTTTAATTACATCTGTAAAGATCCTATATGCCAATAAGGTCACTGCTACATCCCTGTGCTGGGTAGGCTAGATGAGGGGTTAGGACTGCAGTATGTGACTTTTGTGGAATACAATTCGACCCCTTAACTTTCTGATTTTCCAGCTCTTTGAACAGATTCTCTAGTTGTCTTTGAGGGTGTTTTAAGTACATCCCCTCCAAAAAGAGACAATGGTGTAAATAGACTGGCTTTGGGGTTGTCCCCTGCAGAGTCATAGCTCTCCTGTGCCAGGCACAGCACAGGGCTCTCTGAACCTTACATTCAAACCATGGCTTGTCTAGTCCTGAGGCACTGCCTGCACCTCTGGTTACCCAACTTCTGGAAGGATCCAAGGGACTTGGGGAAGGTCCAGGAAGACAGTGGCACAGAGGGCCTGTTTTCCACAGGCAGGCTGATGAGAGGTCTGTGTCACATGCAGAGGGAATCGTGGCAAAGGTAAGTGTGGGTCTGCTCCTGCAAGCCTCACATTTTCAGCTGAGTCACAACAGCAAAAGTCCAAGAGAGAGACAAGAAGAAGCCGTAAAGCTTGGGGTGGCTCAGGCTGGTATTACGTATAAGTTCCAGAGGGTGAAGTCTAGCCTGTGAGAGGCCCATAGCACTGCCCTTTGGAGGATCAGCATGGAGATTGTTAGGTCTCCCTCCAACCCAGCCTGCATGGAACTCATTGCCCTGTCAACGTATAGCAAAGTGGAACATGGTTCTTAACTTTGGGAAGAAATCTTTTGATTGGAAAACTTTGAGGGACTTGAGAGATTTTTTTTTTGGACCTCTTTGTATCACTTCATATTTACAAATCACTTTTGATGAGCATGTACTTTCCTGTAACTTCCAAAAAATTAGTAAGAGAGAGATCTGGAGTAGCTCTCCCAGCTGATGTGCTGTTTCCTCACCTTCTTTAGACTAATTCAGTTTACCAACCATTCCTGGCATTAGGGGGAGTACAAGAGTGTCCCATAACAAGTCTCCACCTTTGCAGAATCTAGAATCTTGAAAGGCAAACAAAGCCAACAGATGTGAGCAATTAAAAAGTAGAACAGGACAGTATCCCTCAAGTCCAAAGCATATAAAGTGAAGTTTGGGAGCCCGAAAAGTGCAGTGTGGGTCAGGGTGAAAGTTAAGCTTCTGTCTGGTGTCTGCACTTTGCACTTGAGTTCCAATGGAAAGGGTCCGACCTTAGTGGAGGCAAAATGTCTTACCAATCCCTCTTTTGCTCTAAGTCTTGCTCTTCCCCACTGGTGTGGGTATCAGGAGGGGATGGGCGGTGGTATAACTTTTGTAGGCAGTCCTAGGGGCTGCTGCAGCTGGCCTAGTTTATTACCCTAACTCTGCTGGGACCTGCAGTCAGCACTGTCCATGGTCGCCACCCCTTTATAGCCAGGCCCTGATGCTACCCAGCCACAGAGTCTGAAGGTTGGACCATCCCTGTTGCCACCTGTGCTGGGGTGGGCAGGAGGCCTCCTCCACCATGAAGCCACCATGCACCAAGAAGACACTGGGCACAACTCCCTGTGAGGGTTCCCACCCTCAGCCCAATCTCACCTATGAGCCATCTTTGAGGTTCTGTCCCTTCCTCATTCATTGGTCTTCAGTCTCTGGACACCTTCCCTCCCCGGCCTGACTCATGCCAACGTTCTCACAAGCAACCAGCATTGTCCCAGACCAGGTAGGGTCTCCCAGCCAGAGCTGCAGTCATTGACAGGCTGCTTCATTCCAGAGCTGCCTGTCTTCCCTAAAGCCCATTCTCACCAGTTGGGTCTTGGGTGTCCATCTTTTTGCATTAGTCTTTAAATTGTCACCAGCAGCTTGAGGCCTGCACACGAGCCTGGTTATACTCAGCATCACTGCATCCACCTGGGATGTTTTCAAACACTTTTGCAGCTCCTTGGCTCCCAGGGCCCACTGGAAGCCCTGTGTGATCCCAGGTATAAGGTCCCCAATGGGGCCATCAGAGCCGTGCACATGGGGCCAGCGTGGTGCCCTTTTCCTTTCCAACTCTCTTGGATTGGGCACATGCACACTGCCCCAAGCTCAACTCAGGAGAGTGATTTCTCTGTCTCCATGGGGGATACCTGTATGTAGGGACTCCACCTGCACTCCTCCTGATATCAGTGTCCTGCAGATGGCTCCCAATTCTGCCCCCCAGCCGAGATCTTCACTGCCTTCTCCTAGGCTGGGGCCCATGCCAGCCAATGTGACTTCCTGGCAGACTCTAACATATTGGCATATTGCCAACCCAGGGCTCAGCTTACATACTAGTAGTCCAGCAAATTCAGAGGGCTACCTCTGTACAAACCATAAGCCCAGAACAATTTCAAGGAAACACAGCCCCTTTCTGCTATGGGGTATGGGAAAAATTAGCATGGAACTGGAGCTTTACAGATGTGGACAGAGATTCCCAGCCCTACAGCTTACTAGGTCGGTGACTTAAGCAAGACATATGGGCCCTCTGAGCCTTAGTTTTTTCATTTGTGACATGGGAGAAAGGCATACCTACCTTATAAGGTTTGTGTGAAAATTAAATGAGCTGCTGTATATAGTGTCTGGCATCCTGCTTGACACCTGGTAGCCCCCACAGATATTAATTAGTTCTCTTCTTTCTGGGATGCCTCCAGCCTCAGACTATATGTTGTCATTACGGGGATATAGAATTTCATTTCTTTTATTTTTCATATATTTCTCTGCATACTTTTCCATATCTATCTTTTTTTTTTTTTTTTTTTTTTTGAGACAGAGTCTCACTCTCTTGCCAGGCTGGAGTGCAGTGGCGTGATCTTAGCTCACCACAACCTCCGCCTCCCGGGTTCAAGTGATTCCCCTGCCTCAGCCTCCCGAGTAGTTGGGACTACAGGCATGTGCCACCACAGCCAGCTAATTTTTTTTTTTTTTATTTTAGTAGAAACGGGGTTTCACCATATTGGCCAGGATAGTCTCAATCTCCTGACCTTGTGATCCTCCCAACTTGGCCTCCCAAAGTGCTGGGATTACAGGCATGAACCAACGCGCCCAGCTCCATATCTATCTTTTTTAATGGTGGCATTCCACTGGGAAAATGCACCATGAAAATTTACTGAATCATCTCCCTATTGAGAGAAATTTTAGTAGTTTTCAGTTTCTAGTTGAGCACACATTGCTTTCTTGTTCTGCAGAGTTGCTTCTGCAGGATAAAATTCTCCAGTGTGGTATTACTGGGTTACAGGGTAGGCACATCTCCATGGCTGTTGTTCAGTATGGCCAGATTCTCTGCAGAACACTGAGCTGACTCATGTATTCCTAGCAATGCACCAATAGGCCTTGTTTCTTTTTGGCATTGCTGATTTTTGATTGAATACTTTTTTTTTTAAAGCTTTTTGGCTAGAGGCATGTTAGGTTAAAGGTAACAAGCCATTGAAGTTTTTCTGTTTTATTTATCTTGCTAGATTAATCGGTGTCTAGTGGTATCTCAGGGCAGTTTTTCCTTATGATTTTTTTTTTAACTAATTTTCTTTTTTTTTTTTGGTAGAGACGGAGGCTCAGTGTGTTGCCCAGGCTGATCTCAAACACCTGGCCTCAAAGGATCCTCCTGCCTTAGCCTCCCAAAGTGTAGGGATTATAGGCATGAGCTACTGCACCTGGCCTTAAGGCAGTTTTAATTTGCTATTTCTTTAATTATTAGTGAGTATAATCTTCTCTGAGATGTTTGTTAGTTTTTTAATGATTTTCTTTAGGTGTTAATCCTCTCTGTGGGTATTGACTTGTGAACTTGTATTGACTATACATTTTGTATAGCATGAATTGGTCAGCTTCATAGTGTATATTTTCTCTTTTCCATTAAATTTAATTAATTTCATTTGATTCTATTCTGTGTTCTCCAGGAATCTTAGTTTTTATATAGTCCAACCCATGTGCCCTGCTTCTGTCATTAAGAATTCATAGTGGGAGAGGCCAGGTGCAGTGGCTCACTCCTGTAATCCCAGCACTTTGGGAGGCCAAGGCAGGTGGATCACCTGAGGTCG